>CAUJNA010003816.1:587500-757500 GCA_963377175.1 Effrenium voratum
AAAAAACAAGCAAGCAAACAAACACACACAACATACAAACGATCGAGCGCACAAACAACCAAAAAAACAAACACAAACCAAACAACAAACAAAGAAACAATCAAGCAAGCAAGCAAGCAAGCAAGCCCCAGCCAGCAAGCCAACAACCACACAAAAAACAATGAAACGAAACAAAGAAACAAACAAACAAACAGAGAACCAACCAAACAAACACAAACAAACAAACAAAGAAACAAACAACAGCAAATCGAAACTACCAAACACACAAACTAACAATCAAGCAAACAAACAAACAAACAAACTAAGTAACTAACTCTCGAACAAACGAACAAACACACACACAAGTAAAAGAAAGAAAGAAAGAAAGAAAGAAAGAACAGAAACAAACAACAACAATAAAATCAAACCACCAAGCACAAACAAACAAACACATACAAACACACAAAACAAAACAATCAAACAAACAATCAAACAAACAAACAAAAAACAAACAAAGAAACAACCAACAAACAATCAAACAAACGAACAAAGAATCAAACGAAACAAACAAACAAACAAAGCAACGACCAAAAAACAAACAAGCAATCAAACAAACAAACAAACGAGGAAAAAAACAAAGAAACAATCAAACAATTAAACAACAAAATACTCAAACGAAAGAAGCAAACAAACAAACAAACAGACAAACAAACGAACAAACGAAACGAAACGAAACAAACAAACAAACAAAAAACAAACAAAGCAAACACATAAACAATAAATTCAAACAAACAAACAAACAAACAAACAAACAAACAACGCGGCAACCAAAAAACAAACAAACAAGCAAAAAACAACCAAACAAACGAAACAAACAAACAAACAAACAAACAACGCGACAACCAAAAAACAAACAAACAAGCAAAAAACAACCAAACAAACGAAACAAACAAACAAGCAAGCAAACAAACAAAGAAAGAAACAAAGAAAGAAACACAAAGAAAAAGACAACAAAAAACACGATCAAACGAAACAAACAAACAATCAAACAAAGCAACAACAAAAAACACACAAACAAAAAACAAACAAGCAAACAAACGAAACAAGCAAACAAACGAAACAAACAAACAAACAAACAAACAAATGAAACGAAACAAACAAACAAACAAAGCAACAACCAAAAAAACAATCAAACAAACAAAAAAACAAACAAACAAACAAACAAACAACGCGACAACCAAAAAACAAGCAAACAAGCAAACAAACGAAACAAACAACCAAGCAAGCAAACAAACAAAGAAAGAAACAAAGAAAGAAACAAAGAAAAACCGAAAAAACAATCAAACGAAATAAACACACCGGGAAAACAGATCTGCCTCTGGGCATCTGGCGGCGTCTGGCCTTTGCCACTGGGCATCGCAAGGCTCTCCCTCGCAAAGGCGTCCGCCACTGGCGCCGGGGTGGCGGCCACCTGAAAGCGCCAAGCGCCAAACGCCAAACGCATGGCAAGCCATCTGCATGCCATATGCCTGATGCTTGCATACGTATATATATATACATTGGTATATATGAATATCATGTATATATATAATGACGTTATGTATGTTTGTATTTTAATGTAATGAAATGTAATGTAATGCAAGGTAATGCAATATGATGTAATGTAATGCATGCAAACATACATGAATATTATATAAATATATGTAATGCGTACGCATATTTTGGAATATACGCCCCCTAAGTTGGTTCTGTCAGGTAGATCCCAAGATACGTTATGAACTGGGAATATGTGCTGCACCACGTTCCGTGGATGGACAAAGTTCACACATCACGGCAGCTGGGCGCGACTTCACATCAGGTTTCATCCATCCCATATGCATTTCTGGCTTATCGACAAGAACCATTGTTTGCCAAATTGCAAGCTGAACAGGTCAGCCTGTGAAGCAAAGGACCGGGAAACGACTGGTTCACCTCTTGGGACCTGGACAAAGCGTGCCTTGTGATCATCATGAAAGCCAGCAAAACCGCCGGAGGTTCAATACTAAATTTGCAGGGGGATGTGCATCCTCGACTAAAATTACTTCACGCAGCCGTACCACCAAAATACAAAAATACAAAACAACAACCCCTGGGCCGTCCAAACCGATCCCCTGCTAACAGCTGTTAACTTATGGCTCAAGAAACAACAACAACCACTAATCAGCCATCCGTTTTTTTTAGCTTTGGAGGTTGCTTAGTGGGTCCCACTAAACCCGCCAAAGAAGCTAGGGGTAGCTTCCGCATTCTTTCCAGGGATCCGGATCTTTCTAGAAAGGCGCCAAAAACCCTGGAGAAAAAAAAGTTTTTGAAGAGAACAATGGTTGAAAGGAATGGAACAGGAATCAGAGCCTAGAATCTTGTTTGTCCCCCCCAAAAAAACGACAACACCCAACCCAAAATGTATAAAAACCGCCTAAGGACCCGGACGGCTGGTTCGAGCCACGCCTGGGCGAAGGTGGCCCGAAGATCCGCCAGGGTCCGGGTGTCGCGCTGGCACAGGTCCTCCGGGTCTTTGGCCGAAAACCGATCCGAGGTCGCCATGTGAATTGGTGGGGGGGTCTTGGTTTACGTTGGAAGGGGAGAAAAACAGATGATTTATATGTTTAAGCAGTTAAGTGCCTGGATTTCCCAGTGGCAGTGGGTCAAAACCCCCTGGTAGCCCTGGTGAACATCCACATGGAGTTCATATGCCCCATGGCCATGTGAATTGGTGGGAGGGCAACCCGTTAGTTGGTGGTGAAGCTGGGGCATGTAGATATTACTAGCTGGTGGAGCCATGGAAACAAACTGCTTGCTATCAACGGGCTGAGCTGGTCGTTACATCTACTAACCCCTTTGTTGGTGGCTTGGATCGGTGGTTGGGGAGTTGAATCCCCGGCTTTTGTAGATGGTGAATGGGGGGAAACCCCTCCTTAAACACCATAACCACATTGCTTTCCGTGTGGTTGGCTTCCCTTTACCCCTCGATAGTAAACCGATATTGCTTAAACGTCCCCGGAGTCTCTTTCAACGTAGTTGTTTTTAGAATTGGCCAGGAGAAGCCTTCCCAGCAGGGATGCTTAGGGCAGTAGTAGTGATAGGGAAAATCCCAAAATACCCTTAAGCAAACGCTGGGTCCTCCGGTAGAGAGGTTAGGCTAAGGGTACCAACTTTTTTATGTTGTCTATTTTCAGTAGGGGAACCCTCCCAACCAAAAACGGGGTGAGAAAGGGCACCTAGCTGGGGGACCTAGAATGGAAGCGGCACGTGGGTTCGCCGGTTCCGACTCCTCCTCCGTCTTCAAGGTCGCCTGCAGCTCCGCACCCCGCCGCGTCAGCGCCTCTCAGAAACGGCACCAGTGGCCAGAGTAAAAAGTGCCGAGAGAGGAACACCTTGTCAGGATTTTGTTTTACTCTTTATATATATATGTATATATGTCTATATATATATATATGTTGAGGAAACTTCGGGATATCCCCACACAGAAGTCGGAGGAACCAAAACGACATGAGCCCCGTGGTCCTTTCCCATGTGAGACATGTGGAGCTCGTGCCCATGTCCCGCACTCCAAATGAGCCATAGGACGAATCCGGAAAGCTTGAGCGAACCTCGCATATCCTGCAAAGCTTCGATTTGGTTTCTCGACCCCTGGAAAAAAATAAGAATATTTGCAGTAGTGATAGATTACCTTTAGAACCAACAGGGGGAAAAAAACATATTCTTAAGCAAACGGAAGTAAAAGGCCAGCTGTGCCCGGCCACAGCTGGCGGCCCCTTTCCGCCGGTGCCGAGTTTCTCGATGGATCAGCTTCTTGGTTGGTCTCGAGGTTTGCGGGGGGGAGGGCTCCCCAATTCCATTTATCTCGTCTTCCCGAAAGAAAACATGGAATCATCCATGGAAATTCCCCCATCCTCCCCTATGCGGATATTTGATAATTTCAGAAACTGTCCAAGCCATGCCCGAACACCTGGCTTGGTTGGCGTTGGAAGGGGAGCAACACAAATAGATTCTTTAGCCGGAGTTCAACCACTAAACCGCAATAAGCAAAAATTTGTCAAATGCCTCCCAACCCCCGGAAACCAACCACCACGTCATGCCCGACCCCAAATCCTCGCCTCAGCGCCCTGCTCCAGGTCCTGACAGGACGCCTCCAGGTATTGGTTCGAGTGCCTGGCTCCGAACGGGTTCCCGGCCATCTCGAGGCGAAGGCTCGGGGGAAATGAACAGGAAGCCAACCAATCGAATTTGATACCGGGAGTTTGGTGGACATGGGTTGGGCTTGTTCAGCGACTTTTCAGGTGGTTCTCTATTAAAGTTCGTGCCCATCTTGCCATAAGGGAGCCAAGGGAAGCTTGAGTTGTGGCCCTGAATGGTTCTTCATGGCCCCCAACAGTCACTTTTAACTTGCCATGGCGCAAGGAATCAGCATGTGGTGCACGCTCATGAGCCAGTCACTGGGAGGAGTGGGAAATGCCTGCTTTGTCTCTAGAGAAGCCCAACAAATGACTTGACCAGAATTAGACTGAGTTTCAGTTTTCATTTACACATCTGTAGTCTCTCTCTCTCTCTCTCTCTAACTTTGCATGTACATGTACATGCATATATATATATTAATTATACTGTCCCACCCTTGGTATGGTAGCAAGAAAACGTGTTCCTTTAGCAAAAACACCGCAACAACTTAGACACATGCGAACAACCGTGAAGTATATATATATATATGAATATATTCCCCTGGTATGAACCTTAGGTTGATTGATCAACCGCTTCTTAGAATTCGCCTTTGGAAGCTTTAAGTTCGGGGCTTGGGCCCAGATTCCGAAGAGATGCCCAGATCAGCGCCAGGCCTTGGGCTAGGGGGCGAGGGAGGGGATGGGGGAGGGGGCAATAAGCCGCAAATGAGGCTGGATTGAGCTAACCCCTCCGATATATGACCCCTCCCTCCCTCCCCTGCCTCTCCCCCCCCGGCCCCAAACCAACTCTCTACCGACCCTTGACCAAATCTCAAGCATGGCAACCCTTGGGATACGGATCTCTGCTTTTTGATGGCACCCTTAGAGGGAAAGCACCCATTTTGGGAATGCTTCAGAAACCAACCCATGGCACAAACGTGTCTCTTGCTTGCAACTACACATTAAAGATGAACAAATGACCGAAGACACAAAACACATGCTAAGGGCAGTGAAGGACAAGGCTGGCCCTCACAACTGTTTGCTTCCCTCAAATTGGTGGTTTGAATCTTGGACTTCCAAAAATTTGGGGTCTGCGGTTTCCCATCAATCCTACTCAAGCACCGGATGGCGAATCGCTGGCCAACGACACCACCCCGAGAAAAAAAAAGGGAAAAAAAACACACACAAAAACAACAAGGGCCAACTCGCCTCAGCACGGAGATCAGCTCCTCCTCCCCTTCCGCCATGGTTCGCAGGAAGCCTAGCTCCTGGCGGAGAATCTGCGACCGTAGAGCCAAAAAGGCCATTACGGCTGTTACGCCCCCTCCCCCCCTCAAAAAAACAACTAGAAGAACGAAACAGAACGAACGAAACAGAACAACACAAAACAACAACAAGACAAAAACCGTTTAGTAGGAAAATAGCAATTCTCCAATAAGTTGAAAGTTCAAGATGCATTCAGGACATGAACCTAAGCCCAAGGTTATTAGTTGACCCGCTTCCAGGCGGCTCGATCTTGGGAAATCCCGAGCATGTGTCAAAAAGCCGCGAGCTACTATGGCAGGGTCACACGGGTCCACAAAAAGGCATCCCCTCTTGGGCGTTAAATGGGGATCTGGAAAAAAAGAACATAAATGCATCCCCTTGGTGCGTCCTATAGTAAACTAGGTCCTCCAATAAAAAGGTTAGAATAAGGGCACCCTTTTTTCTGTAGTCTATTTTAGTAGGGGAACCCTCTCCCAAAAAAGGGTAAAAGGGCACCACTGGAGGACCTAGTAAATCAATACGCTTTGTTCTATTCGATTTAGCGCTCAGCACTCAGCAACCGTAGCCAAGAAGGACGAAAACCTGAGAGAAGCCATCTACCGACTGGTGTGAAGTAGACTTTGTCCATCCACCCAATTTATTTGCCGAGGCGTGGCCAACTCACAGCGCATGTTTTTTGGAAGATGAGAGCCTCTTGGCCCATTGAATGGTGCCGGGGAACCACAACGAAGAAACCTGCCAACCAGCTTCGAGGCTGCCAACTCAAGAGGTAAGAAAAGCAAGTGCATTGTGACAAAACCGCGTGGCGTGTATACGATGCGCTCAAAGGGTTTCACACAAAAACAAAGGAAAACCAAACAAACAAACAAAACACAGGTACGTGTCAAAACAACATGTGTTGGACACCCGACTTAAACAAATTGGAACGAATGAGGGCAATGTGTTGGTTGGTTGTGACCCAAACCCGGTGACCGAGATCAAAAACATTGATCCCCGAACAGGGGCCAGAACAATTGGCAAATCGCCTCAAAGTGGTCACGGGTGATCTGTTTGCCGCCAACACACAGCTTCATTTACGGTCACACCCGTTGTCGAGCTGGAAAAAGAGTGGAATCCACTGAACAACTGGACATAGGCACCCGTGTCAAATGATCTACTTGAGCCTTTCCCTTTTGGCTTCCCTTTGAAACCCTACGAGTGTTTCCAAACAAACTAGAGGTTTGCATATATGTCCATGTTTTAACCAAGGAGGGCTTCCCCATGTCAAGCCCTATTTCAAGGCGTAAACACTCCTTGAAAAGAGGTCCCCCTACCACAACCCATTTCGCACCAGTTGGGATGGATGCAACCTGTGAAAGCTGTGAACCTTGGTCCAACTGGTGCGAACTTTTGTCCATGAACGGTATGATCTCAAGGATTGTTTTTGAGTTCAATCAGTATATCAACAAGGGACGTCACATGCAATCTACAAACGAGAAAGAACAACTTACTCCTAACACCGCAGGCCCACCCCTAAACTTCCCCCATACAGACCCATTTGGCCTTTGGCACAGGTCGGTGAATGGCCTCACAACAAAAATCAGCAGCTAAACCCAAACAAAACAAACACACGTATAGCAACCAAACAACCAGCACAACATCACCCGCCTACCAAAACAACCAAAAACAAACCCAACAAAATAAGCCAAACCACTCCAACAACACCGCAAAACAAAGAAGCAAACTCAACCAACCGGGAAAAACAAAAAAACACCAACCGCAAAAAGCCCCCCCAAAAAAAACCACCCCCACCCACCGCAACAAAATAAAAGTCCGTTTCTTGTTTTCCTCCGCTTCCGACGCCAGCGTCGCCCGCCTGGGTCAGGTGGCTGCGGTCCCGTCGGAGCGCCAGGCTCTCGAGGTGCGCCTGGCCCCGGGAATCCCGGAGCTGCGAGAGGCGCTGCTTCTCCTCCAGGAGGCCCTTCTCCATGGCCTCGTTTTGGGCCTTTGGGGGTGAAATTTTCTCCGGGTGATTGATAGGTCCTTAGAATAAGGGCACCCGATCTTTTCCCTCCCTCAAAACGGGCAAAAGGGCACTGGGGGGCCTAAAACAGAAGAAACACAGGGGCTGAGATTCTTTTCTATGTGTTGTTTAAACAAAAGCAACACAACTGGGGGGGGTTCTTGGTTTTGTTTGCTCTTCCTTGGGGCTAAGATTCGTTCTCCGTCCTTTTCGTTTGAAAAAAAGAAGAAAAGGAAGGCTGCGGGTTTGGGATTGGGTCTTGTTGGTCTTGGGGTGATTTGTTTTGGACCCTCCGCAAAATGGTGCTCCTCCATGGACTGTTGCGGGTCTTTGGGGGTCTCTCTCTTCTCAGCTTCCGTTGGAGCCTGATGGTTTGGTGGTTGAAGGAGGGCTTTCCCAGGTACCTTCCCAACAGCCCCCAGACCCCTCCAGGGACCCTGCTGAAAGCGACCCCAAACAACCCCCCCGATAGCTTTCAGCGGTTGGACAAAAAAACAAATGGATTTTACCCAGTGGGGAAATTGTCGTTTCCCAGGGGCTAAACGTCTGTCATGGACCCGACAACCCAAAGAAGCACCATTCTGGGGAGGTCAACAAACAAAAAAGAAAAACAAGGCCCCCAAAGCCCCTGTTTGACTTGATTGTGGTTTGCTTTTTGGCGTTTGCTAGAAGAGACATCAGCTTCCCTCTGATTGGTGGCTTGGATTGGTGGTTTGGGACTTGAACCCCTGGTTCTTGTAGACATATTTGAGGGTGTCATGAATTCCCCGAAAAAATGTGGACAGGCGCCTGGAATTGGACCTCCCAAACATAAGTGGACAATCGGGGGCTTCAATAGGACAGTAGTCTTTGGTGGGTCAAAAATAGGTACCCAAAATGGAGCCCTGGAGTCTGGAACCTTGGTGTCCTTTTTTGGGGACCCCTTAAAAACTGTGGCTTCCTGTTGGTTCCCTGGAAAGCCTCCAAAAATGACAAAACGGATACCCTCAACAAAAAGACACCCCATTTCATGGGGGGTGTTGGGGGTTGAGATTGAAGGGGTCCGACAAAACAACAAGTTGAACGGGGATAACCCGGAGCCGCTGACAATTTTGGGATTCTGAAAATTTTGGTATGGTGCAAAATCCTCAAATCGCAGATCGCAGAAAGGGAAACACACACCCAGCTCACACAGCTCACCTTGACCAACCCCCAAAGAAAACGGGGGTCCCCCACGTTTGGAAAAATAACCTCACCAACCCCTCCTTGTCAACTTCGATCTCCCTCTCTCCGCTCCACGTTCGACGTCTCCGGCTGAAACCCCCGGCGCCTTCTTCTGGCGCGCGAGCTGCTCCAAGTCGACTGCCTCCTGCGAAAGCTTCTGCTCCAGCGAGGCCCCGAGCTCCTGGAGCCGCCGCAGCTCCCCGTCCAGCTGGTCCACCTAGCGAGAGCTCCGTAAGAGGAGGTGGGGGAGCTCCAGCCCTTTCAAGGGGGTTCAGGGGGGTGTTCGGTGGGGGAGATTTAGTCTCTCTTTGGGTTGCGTTGACACACCATAGCTAATATCAAATATCCAACCAAAAGTAAGGGGGCCCAACCAGGAACCTCAAGCCATGTGGGGGATGCTGGCCTCAATGCGGCCTCAATAGGGATGGAAATCAATCACATGGTGTTGCAACGGGCCCAAACCAGCTCGAGCTCTGTTTGAAGGGCAGGTTGGTGGGGAAGTTCCAGCCTGTTCAAAGGGTTCTTGGTGGGGGGGGGGGGGAGGTCTTCATGGGGATTTAGTTGTGGGGGGAGGTTTAGCCCGGACTTGGGTTTAGAGATTGGGCATTGAACAGGTTGTAAGAGGTTGTTTGAAATGGAAGTTAAGGGGCTGTCGAAAGGCTTCAGTGTTTCGAAGGTAAGGTATTCAAGCCGACTAGAAATCACATGAAATCACACCTTGTGTTATGAGGCTGGGAGCTGTTTAGCCCAAAATGAGCTCCATGGACTTCTTGTGCACTTAGATTCGTTGGGCTTTGTGAACGGGATTTGCAGATATAGAGTGCTATTATGTTTGAAGGGGCACAGGCTTTTATTAGTATATGTCAGCCTCAACTCCAACACCCGCACCTTCTTTTTCCAGGACAAATTCGACAACTTCCTTGAGATTGGCCTGTACCCCCAACCCTTGGCAACATGTTGTTCATTGCATACATGACTCATGACACTTGAACATTAGGTGAGCTGCTCAAGATCGCTCGATATTCGTAGCTCGTCCTTTTTTGGAGGGTACCTGCGTGTTTGGTGATTTTGAAGGAAACCACAAGTTGGGGCGGGGGTCCCCTAACAAGGACACACCCATATTCAGGTTTATGAACCCCTAACCCTTGAGGGGTCATTGGAAGGGTAGGGTTCTTCAAACGAGCACTACTTTCAGAGCTGAAATTAACCCCCTGCACCTTCACTTGGGTTTGGATTGGTCTGGATTGATCTCGCCAATGCACAAAGCGATGCGTTCGTGCCTCGTCCCGGAGCATCTTCGCCAGCGAGCGGTCGCACTTGGCCACCGAGTTCAGGTGCTTGACGTTCTCCTCGGCAACGGCTTGACGTTAGGCTTCGGCTCAAACGAGAAATCAAAAACGACGAATGGGTGACTCGTCCTTTCTAAGAGCGCCCTGTTGTCGGGTTGTTTCAGGTTCCGGTTTTGAGACACACCGGTTCCCCTTTGACACGTTGCACGCTCTGGGTTCTGGAAATAGAAGCACCCCGCTTCACAGAGACAAGAAACAAGAGACTAGTTCCCTGCAGCTTGAGATGAGAAGACTTCCAAGTGGTTGTGCCCTGCGGTTTTACAAGCCTTCGAGAAAGGAAGTACCCTCTAGCTGGGTGGTTTCCAGCTGAATTTGCCTTTGATCACAATCTGACTCACAGCCAACTCGAAAGAAAAAAACCCACACGTTCAGCCCAGAAGGGCGCCTGTTTGGTCCTTCCCTTGGTATGAATATCTAAATCAATACGGGTGTGTCTTTGTTAAGGTTGCGGCGTGCCTTCCCGCGTCCTTCCGGTGTCCCTTTGAACCAACCCCTTGCGACTTGGCTCCGAGTTGGGCTCAACCCTTGGTATGGCAGCAAACATTTTTTGTGCAGCCCCCTACAAAGGAACCGCCCCAGCCCTGCCAAAGCCCGAAAGCTCGCTTCCCAAGTGGATGCCCAAAACCGCCTCCGCACCTTCTTCACAACGAAATCGGTCCGACCCCAAGGCGTGTGATGTCCAACTCACCGGACGAGCCGCCGGCTGCATGTCCTGGCTTTCCAAGCCTTCGAAGCCCATCTCGGCCATCTCCCCGAAGCCGAAGTCACCGCCACCGAGGCCTAAGTGAAAAGCTGAATGTACGTCCAGACTCTCTGCCCGGATTTCCACGGGGAAAAAGGGGCGTCGATTTTGTTGGTTGAGTTTAAAGGGGAACCCTTCCAAAAGAAAGGAACAAAAAGGGGCGCCACTGGGCAACTGGGTACTGTTTGTCAACCTTTTACCTGGAGACTCTTTGGTGGACAGCATTAGGCGAGGATTCATGTCATTCATATCGATATGAAACCCGGAGATGAACTCCCAGGTGGTGAATGAATTGCTAAGTTGGGCTATGGAAATTCAGCCCCCACAGCGTCCAACGGACAGAGGAAAGCTGAACCACTTCCAAGCGGGCGTTCGAAGCTCTCCCGTTTTTCCTGCAGTCAGCTTCCGTTTTGAAGCAGTAAGTTGGCCATTGAGGCGTATCAACTCCCAATCCTTCCGCACATGTAGCTATAGCCTTAGCACAAGGTCTAGCCTTTCGCAGGTTCACTGATAAACATGAAAATCCATGTGTGTCCAAAAGGTCTAAGGAGCTAGCTCACACCAAGGACCAGCCATGTTGAAATCGATGCACTCTGTTCTCACTCGGAGCAATACAAAGGTGGATCCGGCAGCAAACGCAATCCCTAGACCAAAAAGTGCACTGTGTTCTTCTTGCAGGCAATGTCAATTCCACATGAACAAAATCTAAATCCCTCTCTTTAGATCAGTCTCAAACTTGTTCGTTTCTTCTCTTTGGCTTCCATGCCACTCAAGTCAACCGCACTTCACTTAAGTGAAGGACCTCAAAACAGAAAGACAACCCTCATTTTCGGCCCTGTCCCAGACCTCCAGTAGCCATAGGTGATGGATACAGTAGCAGCCCTGGTTTTGGTCAAGTTGTTGGTACCTGGCTACAGGAGTACCCAAAGTGAGACAAATGGGCACTGGCTCCAGCACTTCCTCTGAGGGGGCACCGGAGAAGTAGGCCCCCCCCCCGCCAACACGGCACCTGAGAAGGGGACCGGTCCCTTCGACATTTCCCTTGGTACCCTACAGGCGCCTGCTGGAATCAGTCCAGGAACTTGGGAAGCGAGCCGGGCGCAACCCAACCCCACCCACCCCCACCCACCCCACCCAAAACAGACCGCTCACCGCGCCTCCAAAGTCCATGCCGCCGAAGTCGCCGAAGTCCGCCTTCCAAGAGTGCGCGACCCAGCTCTGAGCCTATCACCTATGTCCAACCCAACGAGGAGAAAGTAAAAACAAAAACGTGTGGCTTCCTCTTAGGACGGTTGGCCAAAACACATCCAAACTTGTACCCCTAGTTTGGTCCCAAAACGTCGCCTCCCCTTTGTTGAGGGTATCCTCTTTGACGTTGTTTGAAAGGGAGGCCAAAGGCAAGCCAACATATGTTTGGCAGTGGTCACGGTGTTCCAAAAGCTTGAGACAAATGAGCAGCCAAATTCTGATGTTTAGCCCGCCAAAGAGAAACATATCTTATCAGGAGCTTTTTTGGATGGACCACACTCCTCTCGATTACCTTTCATCTTTTACTCTTTGCAACAATCATCGAATTGGACAGAACACAAATGAACGCAACGGTACTGTATGAAAACCTCCCTCTGCATTCCTATGACTATTGGAGAAGGGTAACCCACCGCAAGGCCTGAAGACCCCTGTCGCATGCCCGTAAAATACGATGTTTGCAGAAGATATGGCAGTGGTTCAAAGCCAACCTTAGACGCAGTACCCTCACAAAAGGCGTACCCATACCAAATCGGCGTCTCTCCCCCTCAAATTTGCTGGATTTCCTCCAAAGCCACTTGAAAGTCAAAGACCATTTCTGGGAGGGGACCCGCGGGTATTGAGCCGCACAAGGGGACGACTGGCAGCCATGATCATAGGACTTGAGAGGTCTGTGTGTGTGTGTGTTTGACTTTTGAGGGTTTTTCTTTCAGGTAAGTTTGAAGGGAAACCAACAGGAAAACCAACCTTTGCTTGCCCTTATTGCCCACTGTACCTGGCGCCAAAGTCGGCAGTGCTTCGATCAGTTTTGCGGAACGGCTAGCCGGTTCCGCAAGATTGCCCGAGGCGGGTTGGATTTCGCTAAAAGGAGGGATGGTTGCCCAACTAGCCAAAAGGCCCTAAGCCCCCGTTTCAGACCACTTCTTAGGGCCGGCATCTCATTTTCCATTTTGTCTGAACAAGTGGGTACGATGCTCCTTTGGACCATTGTCCAAAGAGGACCTCCTGCCAGCTTCTGCTGGAGTATCCGTTCTTTATGATGGTGCGAAGGGGATAGGGAAGGCTTAAAAGACACTAGAAGATAGGTGGCCCGAACGCATTTTTCACTGCGTATGCACAAATGTAGTACCAGTGCAAACTGTGAAAGGCCTCGCGCTACTTGCTCTGCCTGCTCTCTTCCTCAATTGGAACACCAAACAACAAAGAATATGCAAAATTATGCCTGGATCGGATTTTTGTTGCACTCGTTCGGGTTTCCAACGACCCAATTGTCACAACAGGAAAGTACTGCACGGTTCCAAACACTCCAGAACGACTTGCGAACCCTTTTTGAACGCCTTTGGAACGCCTTTTGAACCTTTTTTGGGCTGAAAGGGTTTGTAAGAGAACCATGACCGGGGCCCATTTGCAGTCAACGCCTGGGCATTTCCAGGTTTTGTGGCGTTTCTCCTGCCAAGCCAAGGGGGTTGCCCCAAGAAAAGACATACACACACACATATGCAGCTGCATGATTTCGGCAAGGCCCCCATATTCTCCCACAAACGAAACCGGAGCAGATACTAAACATGCCCATCACAGCGAACGCTGAGCAAGATGCACAACCTGCTACCCCCTTGTTTGTACAATTGTAACGCCAAACGGGAAACTTGCAAAACATGATCACGTGCTAGCTTGCCCGTTCGGGACCGATCCAAACCATTCGGCAAAAATACTGTCAACTGTCTCGGCAGAACCCTTTGCAATCTTTAAGCGGAAAGTCGAGCCAAAGCTCCGAACCTTTGCTGCGCGCACTGATTTCCTTCGCACTGAACATTCGCGATGCTCAAGCCGGAGCTTCGAAAGTGTGCTTTGCGCGCCGCGTTTGTGCTTGATTTGTTTTCGGGACGGAGCTGCGTCAGCGCATCGCCTAGCACGTTCGTGCTTCATACTTGCGATTTCAAGCTGGAGCTGCGCCGCGGTACTTCGCGTGTGGTACTTTCGCGCGCCCCGACCAAGGGGATTTGAGCCCGAGGCCGCTGGCCTGAATCTGAAAGATGGGTTGTGTTTTGTTTGTTTGTTTTTTCATTGACCATGCCGATCTCCGCATCGCGCGGGCAACTCCAAAAGTAGCATTTGCCCCCCAGCTTTTGAACATCGACCACGCCAACCCGGCAGAGGGTCGCGTGGACAAAGAAAACAACAGTAAGAGTCCTCAGTGTCTGAACCTCGACACTGCACAAAACCCGTGCAACTTGCTCTAGCATCCTCTGACGACTCCGATGTAACGCTTGCGTAGCCTGGGCAATCTCTCGTGCAACTTGCTCGCGCAACTTGACTTTGCAATGCTTTCGGGACAATAGAAAACATTATAGAGGCAGTTGGTTATTAGAACATCTTGAATGGACGCCGTTAACCTTGGGCAAGGGAAGTCGAGTTCCATCTGAGGAGACAAACACGCTGTTATATAAACCCTAGCCTAGCTTGCCCCAAATCCGGGCTACACAAAAAAGAACATGCTCAGATTCTGGTCCCTATTTTATCCTACGCTGAAATGTTCACGAAGGGATTTGGATGAGACACCGATGTCAGCTTTGCGCGCAAACCAACCAAGCCCTCTGTTTGATGCTGGGCATGTGTGCTGATTCTTAAGTTTGTTCCCCTAAAGAAAACCAAAGACACATGTGGCACGATTCATGTTTTGAACCAAGGGAAAACAACAAGCAGGAGATCAAAGGCCTAAAGAGGGACCTGCATATATGTGGTTTTAGGCTACCCTGCTTGGGCTCTCTTGAACCAAAGGGAAACTGGGTCAGTTTTGGAAAGACATCCGCAAAATCACCAACAAATGGTGGCTTACACGGGAACCACCGGATCTTAAAATAGTGTTTCGAGAACGGGTCCCTCAATGTTCAGGCTTGACATGCGACGGACTTCAATGGCCACGCCAATCTAAGTGGTGCAAACCTCCATTTAACATATGGGGATTTGTTCGCCCCAAAGACGCGAACAGCACAGATTGCGCAAAGAGACGCCTGTTATCCAAGGGAGGGAGTCTCTGGGGCCACAGATTTGACTGTAAGAAACCAGGCTGGGCTGTCCGTTTTCAGATTCCCGTTTTCTAAAAGTGAATGACTTTTAGTGGGTTAAATACGGACACCCAACCACTAAGCCAATAAGCCCAGCTGGTCTGGAACCCGCTGGAACCCTCCCGAACCCTCCCTCAAAACTGCCCCAAACCACCCATCGCCGCCTATCGACCCCAAATCGCTTTCTTGCCGGGGAAAAACCTTAGGAACCGGATGGCTGGTACTGAACCCCCAAGCCCTGGAGCAGACCCAGCGCGACAGCGCGGCGCCTTCGCCGTCGCAGGGAAGTCTGCGGCGGTGCTGAAGGGGTCCAAATCCTTCTCCGCGCTCGGCTCGCGCCAGTCGCCGCCCGGGAAATCCGCCCTCGGCGAAGGTCAGTGCATCGGCGTGCGGCATCCGAGCCGCGTGGACGCGTGGATTTCCATGAACGACATGTTGGTCGAAAGAGCATCGCAACAAATACCTGTCCCTGCCCTTCCAATCAAAAACGGGGGAAACAATAAAAAACAACAAAAATACACCAGCATACACCCCAGATAGCGAAAAACTGCACCTGCGCCAGCACCCCAAACTGATGCCTCGTAGCACCCTGCCGTCAATCTCGCAAAAATGCGCCCGCACCGTCACCAGCACCTCAAACAACACCCCAAGCAGCACCCCAAACTGCATGCCACCTAGCACCGGCCGTCAATCTCGCAAAACGCCCGCACCGCCACCAGCACCCGGAAACAACACACGCACCAGCACCCCAAACACCCCAAACTGCATGCCCCCCAGCACCTAGCCATCAATCTCGCAAATCACTTTCCCCTCTTTATTAGAAGTTAGAACCCAAGTAGCTTCCAGCTATCTGGGGGAAAAAGAAAAAAACATGCGGGTGTCTCCGGCCGGGTCCCTGGAACTTCGTGGATCGGCCTTTGCAACAGCATGTTCTCCTGCTGAAGGGGAGGTTCCCTGATTTTGCATACCCTCGCACCAAACAAACAGGAAGTGCACAGGCTGCTTTCGGAAAAGGGCTTGCCTCTTGGAAAAGGGTTCTGCCCGCTCCCACGTTTGCTGGTGGAAGGGTGGATCTGGGCATTTGACCAGAAACCGGAAACAAGGGACCCCAAATAAAGGAGTGGGTTGCTCTGCCCCCACGAAGCAAGGTCTATCCTTTCGTAGGTTTAACGGAAAAGAATATGGTTCCAAAAAGGACTGGAGGGCGAAGGTCGCACTAAAGTCCAACCATGATAGATAAGCTCGCTTAACCTCTAAGCAATTGGTTTAAACAATCCAACCGAACTAACTCCGACAGCCGCAGTTTGTTTGGCACTGCAAAGGGAATCAAAGGCTCTGCACATCTGTGTCGAAGTCCAGCTTGTCCTTGGCCTTGTCCTTCTTCTTCCTTAGCTGACCAAACTTCTTAGTCAGGTCAAAGCCCAACCCCGAAGCCAGGACACCGGGACCCCCTGCAAAAATCAACTTTTCGCTTGGAAGACTATTCCTCAGAAACTGCGCATAGCTTCGCGCAAGCTGCGTACGAGCTTGCGGGGCGCGGGCGACAAAGGGCCGTCTCGGCTGAGGACATCGTGGGCTGCAAGTGGTGGTGGAACTCTTGGCAAGTGAAGGAAGTGGACAAGGGCCTTTGCACAAGTGAGGCTATCTGCGAGGAGGGATAGAACCTCTCTTCACAAGAATCTGGGTGTCCTTTGAACCCGAAGCTCACGCCAAAACCGTACAAGTGTTTGCCTTTTTTGTACCATGGCAGAGAGCTGCAGTTGCTAAAAGAGTGCGAAGGCTGTTCAGGCTGCTCATATTTCTTTTTCAGTCGGGGTATGTATATAGTGGATCCGTGGCCCCTTCGCACACGTTACGCGGAACGACATAACGACATGAGCCTCCCCGCGTTGAGCCCAGTGAAGCCCAGAGTGACGCCATACGCGTCACGAACTCCCAATGGGAAGCCAGTCAAAAGGCAAGGGCTCGGGATTTTGGGGTGCATCTGGTTGGTTCCGACATTTGGGGAGCTGTGTGGAAGAAAGCACCTATAGTCGCAATGGCCAAATACAGGGGGCAACAAAAATGAAGGGCATCCTGTTTTCCTTTGATCTTGCTTTTAAACAGCCCTCGACTGCACTGTCCTGTTCCACCGCTCCCTTAGCGGCTAGATCCGGTCACAATTCTTCCCAAATAGCTCTTGTGCCGCCAGAGCGAAGGAGCATTGATGGGACGTCGATCCTGGGACATTTACTCTCCGATCCGTGGGTTGAGGAGAGGGCCTGAAAAGTGGCGGCAAGTAGTTCTCACATCCCTAGGGAGAGGTATCAGAGATATCGCGGAGATTTTCTCCCCATATTGCAACTGTCTCCTGTTTGAGCGAGACGCAAGTAAGGACACGGTGAGTGATGGTTTCACTTTCGTGGCAGCAGGGGCAGATGGCATCCCCATCCGACCAAGTACTAGCTAGAGCGCGGGTCGTGATGCCTATCAATTGGATCAGGACCAACCCGAAGAACTTACAAACGAGTTGCATGGCTGGGAGAGTAAGGGCGGCAAGTCCTGAGCGTCTGCAATGAAGATGCCAGACCGTGTCCAGGCATTAAGACCTTCTTGCTCTCCAATATTTTGGGACACACATCTACGAATGGGCACACACACACACATGCCCACAAAGAGCAAAAGTCATTTCCAGCAAATCCATGCATCTTTTTCTGGTTCAACCACAAAACATGCTACGGAAACAAACACCACAACATCATAACAAACAACTGAAGAAAAAACAGAACATATTGCCCTGCGTCTTCTTCTTCTCCTTCTTCTCCTTCTCCGGAAATTCCCCAAAGCCTTCCGTCTCGAACTGCCCAAAGTCTTCGAACTTCGAGGCCGCGGCATCATTCCCGAGGTCCGCGAGGCCTCTCGAGACGATGGGCCGCGGGCCGCCCGATGGTAGCAAGCGGTGACCCAGTTGGCTCACTTGACCAAAGGACCGCAAGGATATAAAAGGTCGACCTTTTGTGACCTTGACTGTGGACCAAAGCACGAAGAATATCAAAAGGCCGGCTTTGGGCAACTGAGTCGGTAGAAAACCATGAGCAACCCGTTCTGTTCATAGAGGTGTTCCCTCCAGTGGTCTGAGCCCTCACGAGACACCTGCAAAATCGCTCTCATTCGACCCGCCACGAGGGTAGAAAACGGTCAGCTGGTCAAGGAAAACCGCTGGAAAGCATTTGCCAACTTTCTGCCGGGGTTTGACAGGTGCCATACTTAATGAAAACCCAACAAATTTGCTGGCCGTTGTTTGTGTGTCTGTGTGTGGGAGTGTGGGCATGCGTGCTCTTGTCTCTCTTGCTACGTGTGGGCTCTCGTTCTTCTTGCTCTGCATGTGTGCTCGACATGGGCTCTCGAGTCTCTTACAAAGCACGGGCTCTAGTGCATCATGTGCGCGCGTGCTCTCGAGTCTCTCGCTATGGATGGGCTCTCGGCATCGTGCAGTGCATGTACTCTGTCGTATCTTCCTGCGCGATAAAGCTAATGATTTTACTGGAAGAATCCTTCGCAATGCCTTCGGGAAAAACAGGATTCGGACAGGATACACTGAACAACCTCCCTGTTCTCAAAGTAAGACCCCAGGGCAAACAGGAAAAGCTTGGAAGCCCGAAGATGTGCCTTTCAGAAACAAAGGCCTGGCGGCAATGGCACTGCTAGATGATTAGAACCAAAATGCAACCAGGGCCATCTATTCTCAACCAAAAACCCAAGCTCACTTGCCTAAAGGACCTGGCAAAAACAAAGGTTCATCTGTTGAGACCTTGACTAAAAATGGACCCAGAAGTGGAAACCAAAAGGTCAAAGGGTGGATTCGCCTTGTGCGACTGAGTAAAAGGGCTGGTCCCCTCAGATCCTGCTAAAAGCTTAACTTTTAGCTCGTTGAATGGACACCCAACCACTGAAAACCAACTAAGCAACTTAACAAGATCAGGAACTGGACGGCGGGGAAGCGACACCTATGCCTCCGTTTGCTCAAGTCCCCTGGAAAAATAGAACATATTTCCAGTAGTGGTAGATTCTCTTTAAAACCAACAGGGGGAAATCAAAAAATACTCTTCACCAGATGGGTGTGGCTCCAAATTAAATAGGAGGGGTTACGCAGGTTTTGGTCCATGTTTCCACTTACCAGGGTTCCATTGTGGTACCGGTTTTTTGAGCCACAGCCAGCTGGAAGTATGAAGCCACTTCGTTTCGCCCGCGGCTCCCCGGCTCCCTCCGCGCCTCCGAAGCCGCCGTCGTCCAAGTTTCGGGGCTCCGGCTCCGGCGTGAGGCTCACCTACAGCGGCTGCGGGTGAGCGGCGGACGTGCGCCGGTTGTGGTGACTAGGGGGGGTTTTGTAAGGCTCCCCCAGGAACCCACAAATTTCTCGTACCTAATACTTTTAGAGACTCCAGAACTCCAGTTCTGGGGGTTGCGAACTCCAGTTCCTTTGCAGCATTTTGGAGAGAGGAAACCGCTGTCTCAGGGCACAATGTGGCTGAAAAGCATGGGGAAAGCCACCCGTGGAGTTTTTGCACCATCTCGCAGATGCGCATGGCACCCCGATCTGGAAAACAAGCAACACATCACTAAGGGTGCGCCGTCTGCCTTGGTTTGCTTTGTAGCAGAAAGGCGAGCGGCTCCCCGCCGAACCCTCCCCCCACGTCTCTCCACGTCGCCTGGGGCAAGCTGCGACCGTGGCCGCCATCCGCGCCCAAAGCATCCAAACCTTTGGCTCCACCGGGCGTCCCGAAACTCGCGAGCGGGGTATGTGCCAAAAAACAAATCGGGGGAGCCCAAACTGCTGCGGTACCTTAAAAAAAAAAAAGAAGAAAGTCCTAGCGATTCTTGCCCCGAAAATCCATTCCCAAAGGGTTCGGGGGTCCCTTGATTCTCTAGGGCGCCCGAGCGTCCCTGACGTTTTGCCTGAGGCGGTCCGTACTTTATGATGAGAGTTGGGCTAGCGCCACTCCCCACACCCCTGCCGGTTTCGGGTTGCGAAAGCATTCTGTGCGGTCAAAACTCCTCGCGCGGACCATGGTCATTCCTTTAGAGAAATCCTTGCCACGGCCGTCCATCTCCTGCGCAAGGGGTCCTTTGACCATGGAAAGTATCTACTGAGTGAATACCAAAACACACTGCGCCAACCTGAAATGCCTCATGCGTAGGGAATTTGTTCATCAGCCAGGTTCCATCACATTGGAACGGCTACCCCATTTTCCCTCGGGGCGGGCAAGCGCCGCTCCTGCGGCCAACGTTTGCCACAAGGCTCAAGCGACGTTTGTCCCAGTTCTGAAGGACTGGAGGCGGTCGCTAGGAGAAAACCCTGCTTCTGGCAAAACCACCAGTGGATCAGAAAAGAGAAATATATATATATATATATAAAGAGTAAGCAGCACTTTTTCTGCGCACAGCAAGTCCAACTTTGTCATAAATAAAAAGTTACGTCCTCTTAGTGGTGGCTAACTAGCCCAGGGCCCCTTGCCCGTTTCTTGACAAACTGGGGGCCTCAGGATTTCCCTTTCCCGCCAAGCCGAAGAAAGAGGAAATCCCCCCCCGCACCCCCCCTAGCTCTTCCGCCAAGCCGGAAGAAACTAGGGCGCTCAGGTGCCATTTCGAGGCCGTTTGAAAAAGAAACTCCAGAACAGCCTAGCCACCACCCCTTTTTCCCTCTTTTCGACCTCTTTCCACGTCCCCCTGTACTGCGTCTAGACGCTCGCTCGAGCCTCGGCAGCGCACTTCTAAGTGCGTTTTGGTACAATCGAACCCAAGCACTCAGTTGGGATTGAGAGAACCTCATCTCGGCTAACATTGCCAGCCCTTCGTTTCGGTAAATGCGGGCAGTCTTCGCTGCCTGCCACCTACCTTGGACCAACAACCTGTCAAATTGGCCATGACGTTGGAACCAAAAGGTTGCACCACCCCTGCGCAGGCTGTACGGCCGAAACTCAACCTCAGTCACTCGAATATCAGCCAGGAGCTGATTAAAAGTTTTTCGCCAGGTAGACGGGGAGGCGCACATATAGGAGCCACCGGGCACTGAAAGTACCCACTGTTCAAGACGCCGCACCACATCCCATACGGTGATTGTGCAGCTTTCGGCAGCTCCCTGACGTTTGCCTCCCTTGGTCCAACCTAGCGAAATAACCGCGGTTTTGTGATCCGCACTCACTGAAACGTGACGAGCTTGAATGCTAAGCAACTCTCCAGTGCGTAGCAAGCCATAAAATCCCACAAGCAGAGAAAGGGCCATGCTGTGGTGTTCCTTGAACAGACATCGGCCCACCATGGCCTTTAAAAAGCTCTCTGGGAACGGAGGAGCTCTGTTTGGTATCTCATTGCTGTTCCACGCCTTCATGAGGCGCCATGCTTGGGGCATTTGGTGGCAGAGGCTGGGGTCCAAATCTTGCAGTCCGGCTAGGGTATCCGAAGCCAAAGCCCTGCCTTCTCCTTGGGACCACAGAGTCTCGATATAATCGGAGACCAACTCATCCATTAAAAGTTTCTGCTTTGGAATTGCGATCCCTGCATCTCGCAAATGTTTTAAAAAACGCGTCCGGGCTTTCTCATATCTGGTACGCGTAGCTGGCTGCACAGTCAAACTTTTGAGTGAACCCAAATCTTTCCGAATCTTTGCTCGCTCCCGTTGCGACCTCCCTTCAACGTGCTTCATTGCTTTAACCATTTGCGGCGGACACCCCTCCTGCTTGGCCTATCGGCCGGATTTTGGTGCGTGTGCACATACCCCCATAGGGGCT
Source organism: Effrenium voratum (assembly GCA_963377175.1). Lineage (NCBI taxonomy): Eukaryota > Dinophyceae > Suessiales > Symbiodiniaceae > Effrenium > Effrenium voratum. The sequence continues at coordinate 609,309 of CAUJNA010003816.1, forward strand.
GGGAGCGTGTCGCGAGGAGTAAGCAATTGATTCGGGTTAGGGTTCTACGAAGTTTGCGGCTCGACGTGCGGCCACGACAAAGGCTGTGCAGGCAAACCAGAGAGTCAGTGAGATGGATCCACCTCTTGTGCATCTGTCCACGCTGCTCGAGGCGCCACTTGACCGAGCTCAGGATGGCGCGCAATTCCAAAACGTTGATGTGGTCCGTATGTGATTTCCAAGTCCATCCCGCCACAGTTTTCCACCGCCACAATCTGCTGGGGATAGATGCTCGCAACCTGTGGAACCGGACATGGACATCGGTAGAAGCCTGAAGCAGCAGATCTTCCCCTTTTATAGAAATGACCCCAAGGAACTTCTTTACGAGTTGCAACGATGCATCAACTTTGGTGCCCCTGACAGCCCTCAAAGGGGGCCGCAGTAGTACTCCCTGGAAAGTAGGAGACCATCCGGGCGTGAGGCTCTTCACGATGTCCTGCAAAGACCGCGGCGCACACAGTCCCAACGGGAAGAACAGCCAGTATACCAACCAGGCGGTCTCGGCTTTGAAACTCCTTCGCCACCACCCAGCTCCCAATCGACCCAGTACAGCCTAGGACGCCGGCAAGGACTGACCTGACCACTATCAACATGCCAGCCCAAATCCTATGGCCTCACTCATGTGATGCCGGTCACAGTCGTCCATGGATGCAACACTTTCCATGAGGAACTTCACCTGGCACCAGGGGAAACATCGGCGGATCAGCGCGGTAATCCGGGGCACCTCTGCAAAGAGGCAGCTTCGTGCATCTTTCAAAGCACCCTTCTTGTCCGCGTTCAGCTTGGAGACCCCCTGGCAAGGGGGTCCGGCTCCTATGAGCACTACTCCTGCCGAGGAGAACTGGGTTGACCACTGCAGAACGACTTCTTCAGTTACAGTGCGGACATCATCCCACATCACGGTACCCGGGAAGAAACTTTCGACAACCCTGCGGGCCGGGGCGTGTGATTCAACGGAAATGTGCCCACACATAGGCAAGCCAAGCGCATCACAAGCCAAGCGAAGAGCTCCAAGGCCATCAAAAAGGCCTACAGTCAACACCTGACACATATCATGGGGTTCAGGCCATTCCCCCCGGATACTGGCCTGGGAGGCATGAACCCCATAACTCGTGAGGCCTTCCGTGACGCAGATACCCCCACCAGTGGTGGACGCATCACTTGCAGTGACATCTCCCACCAACTCCCCTCGGAAGTCCAGTTGGGCCAGAGGGACCAAACACAAGAAACGCACCAGCTCGGCCACCACGGCAGGAGGTAGAAGCTGAGGCTTGCCACCTCCCTGCTTCAGAACCTCAATGTGACGCCACACGCAATTGAGGGCACAAAACAGCGGGCGCCTGAACATAGCAATGTACACCAGCCCTCCTGCGACCACTTGCAGATGCTTGAGGCCAGCTCGGCCCCACACAATCAGCTCCACCGCTAGACCCATGTACTTAAGTACTTTCTCCGGGCGGAGATAAGCCACTCCTTCTTTGCCTCTGACGACAGCGCCCTGCACCTCTGCCCTTTCAGCACTAACCACACTTTTCTTGGGATGCCGAGGCAGACAGGCCGACTCGTAGGCCTTCCTGACAGCCTCCTGTTCCGGGCTCTCCCTCCCCTCCAGCCTGAAGGCCAACTGGGAGTCCACTTTCTGGATGAAATCGAAGTTGTCGAGGTAGATCCTAAAAAGGCGGGAGCTCGCAGGGAAACTCTTGTCTTTGCGGATCTCTTGATCTCCCGTCAAAAGGAGGGGGTCCACGCTCCTAATCACGTTACGGTGCACATGCTGGGCGATGCTAACACTGTTAAGGAACCCCATAGGGAGGACCTTGGCGGCAAGAACGCACTTCCTCCCAGTAAGGGAGGAGGGAACGAGGTCCTCTGGGACAGCCTTGTTGAACCCCAGGAATCTTTTCCACGCGGGGGGAACCTGGAAAAGATAGAAAAAGCATCTGATGTCCTCAGACGACAGGAGGGCCACTTCGGACCCCTCCAACACGAAGGCGGACATCCCCGAAATTTGGGGCAACGTACCCACGTCACCGGAAACACTTCGGCAGATTCTATTCAAAGGGATCAAGTTCATGATCAACCGGAGTGTCTCCTTCCCGTTCACAAACTCGCCTTTTCCAACTCCGAACATGCCATTCAGGAGGGGTTGACCTTGAATGTGAAACAGCTCATCCACAGGCACCACCTCGCAGATCCCTTTATCCATCAAGCCTTGGCAAATAGCAGGCCACTCTTCGGCATCGGCAAAAACTCGGGGAGGCTTGCCTAGACTCATCTCATTTGAAGGAACCAAGAAGTCCTCGAAATGGTCCACGTAAAAGCGGGTTCCAAGGGTGCAAAGCTCTGCCAGGTTGAGTTTCCCTACTTCATCCGGGAGAGCAGGGGCAAGGCGCTCCCAACTAAGGTTGACAGCCAGTTTCACCTCATCCCCCTTGTAGTCAATGCCTTTGACCCTCAGGAAGTCCGAAAAGTTCACATCTTGAAAAACCTCAACCCAACTCTCACAAACCTCAACGGCCGCCGCGAGTTGTTTCACGGCCATGCGTCCAGCGTGCGATGACCGGCCTTGCGGGTCTGTGCATCCCGCAAGGGAGTTGAGACTCCGGCACACTGCGGACAGCAGCGCATGTTTGGCGGGTGAAAGCTCGGAAGGGATTGCTAGGGGAAGAGGAAATATGGATTTCCCTTCCATGGGCTGGGACTTGCAGTGCAACATTCCAACATGGAAAAGATCTAGCAAATCCACCAAGCATCCACCAGCCTCGCCTAAGGTTAACCCCGGGAGCCTCAGCTTGATAGCGTTCAGCCGCTCTTGCACGGCCAGAGGGCGCCCAGGAGGGGGACCTTCACGGTCGACCGCCTCCCCGGCTCCCCCAGGAGAGATCTCCAACGCGGAGCCCTCTCCCGAATGCCTCCTCTTCATCACTTCTTCTCCTCCTTCTTCCTGGGCCAATCTTTTGCACGACCCTTATCCTTCCCCTTCTCACCTTTTCCTTTTCCACCACCTTTCTCATCTCTGCCTCGCGGCCCATACGGCACCCAACCGGAATCTGAACCTCCTCTTCCTTGTGCCCGGGAGCCAGCAGACAAAGCTCGGGCCTCATCACGTGCTACCCTAGCCGCATCATGCACCTCGGTATAGCGCGCCACACGGGATGCATCCATGGGCAGGAGCTCCATCTTCTGCATCACCGAATAGTGAAGACCAGCAGCAACGCCTTCCAGGCTCTTGATCCTTTGCACCAAAAGGTCGCCTAGCTCTGCAGCCCGGCCTTGCAACAGGAGATCCAACCCGTAGCACAGGGTGTGGGTCTCCCGAGCCATCGGAGGTGCCATCTTCGACATTAAGGTCTGCCTGAAGTACATGGTGCTCAGAGGAGGAAGTGGGCCATCCTCCAAATCCCACAACTGCCCCGTGTTCTTCAGGAGGCTGGCTCGCATCTCCCTGATTCCTTCAGCCGCCAACACGCCTGGGAAGCGGCGGCCCACCTCTTCGGGCCTCGTGCTGCATCCGAACAGCTCCTCAGGCTCCTCTTCAGACTTCGAGGACGATGAGGCCCTCCCCGAGCTATCATCTGACCTCTTCCTCTTCTTCCTTACTGCCCGGGATGCTCGCTTCAACAAGATTTTCCTCACCTCAGGGTCCGGGTCCAATCCCGTGGACCCCACCACATCTTTCAACGCCTTCTTACCTTCAAGCACAACCCTCTTCTTCTTTTTCTTTCCTCTCTTCTCCTTCGCCTCCTTCCTTTTCTTCCGATCCGCCTCCAAGTCCCCCGCCTCGGGCTCATAGGAGTTCTCATCAGGAGCATGAGCTCCCGCCGCTCCTGCATTTCTTAGCTTCTCTGCTTCTTCACGAAGAGCACGATTCTCGTCGGGCTCCACCCTGCACGCATTCGACATCCACGCCTCAGTGGGCACAACTTCGCGAAACACACGACCATGTACCAGGCCATCCTCGCAAAGCTCTTGCTCGCACTCCGGCGGACACACATGCAGCCTAATGCGCCCCTCGGGAGTGCCTGAGACATACTCCAGGAGTCTTCCGGATCGGGTCCCCTCCACCAAGAGGTCCAAATAAGCACTGGACCCCTCAATGCGGGCACCCTTGACTACTCCCACAACAGAAGTTTCTTCCATCCAGTATCCCCAGCCCGACCATATCGAGCTCGGCCAGCACCAGTTCTCCTCCTCCCACACGGCGACGGCGCCTAGGAGGGTTCTCCCCATTCTCTATCACAGCAGCCCTCTGACTCAGTGAGGGATACCTCGTTCGCCTCCCTCCTCCTGGCACCCAACTCCGGAACCTCCTCAGGCAATTCCGCAGGGGAACGGGGCCTAGGAGCAGGGGGAGGGGGATCCCTGAGCTGCGGCTCCTCTTGCTCTCTTTTCTCCTCCGCCTTTCTGGCGTGCGGGAAACTCTTCGCACCTCCGGAGCGGCCTTGGAGGTGGTAGCAGGAGAGGACGCCGAGTGCGTCCCCTCCAGATCCCCTCCTGCCGGAGGGGGGCCAGCGGGCTCAGCCGGCCTAAGAGTCCCTAGCCCAGCGGGCACAGAAGGTCCAGCACCACCGGCTTTGACCTGATCGAAAGTGCGACCCTCCCGCTGCCTCTGGAGCCGAGCGCCCCAAGACAGGAGGGTCGAGGAGAAATCCCTGATTCTCCTCCCAAGCTCCTCGCTGTCCTCCCGCTCAAACCCACGGAGGACAGCGAAACGGAGCTGTTCCAGGGAGCTACACACCGTGCACCACCGGAAGGTCCCGTACCGACCTTCACACAGTGGGCACGGCTGCTCCCCCATCCAACTACGCCACACCTTAAACTGACGTGGCTGCGGCAGACAATTGCTTTACTCTTTATACCCGCTACGTGAGTCCATATAACCAATTCAGCTGAGTTCAGAGGAATTGAGGGGGTTCGGCTTGATCCCATTCAACATCCACCCGCAATTCCATTGAAGCCTTCCCAAAGGAGAGTTTAGTAACACCTCTTCGTTCAACATGGGGGTCTGGTGCCGGAATCTTCTCTTGGGCTTTGGCTTGAAGCAAAAGGCCACCCTAAACCAACCAACCCCAAAAAAACGCACCCATGCCAAGCGTTACCCATGCCACCAAAATGTACCTATCTTATGTACTGTTGAGGTATACCAATTCTGCAAATGACAATGGAAGAATACCCCCCCCCACCCGAAAATCGCTTTTTCTCCAACAGCTGACAAGCTAAAGGGTCTCAGCCCAGATAAGGTTTGGGGGTGGCTCGGGGATGTTTGGAGTCAGGTTCGAGCAAGGTTTTTGGTGCAGGCCAGGTGTGTCAGGTTTGAGCAGCTACCGGACACTCCTGTTTGGTTTGGGATTCTGGTGTGAGGCCCGAGCCAGGTTCTGGAGTAGCAGGCTTTGGAGGTTTGGGAGGTGTCGGGGTAGTCCGGGGCGGCTCTGAGGTAAGGCTCCGCAGAAAGGATTCTGCAGGGTTTTGCGGGGGTTCCGAGGCAAGGTTTCGCAAGGTTCTGCGATCGAAAAGAGCGCCGCATGTTGGGGATGTCACCTGAGCCTATTTTTGGTTGCCAAGACCTTGACCCCTCAAAACCCCCCCAAAACGTTGCCCCCAACCCCCGCGTTTTCGCCGCGGCGCCGATGGCCGTGGGCGCCGGGGAAGCGCTGCGGGAGCGGCTCTCCTCGCGCTCCCGCGCCAGCTGCTCCAAGGGCTCCAGCCGCGCGAGCGCCGCCTGCAGCGGCGCCGGGAGGCCCCCAGGTCGCTCCAGCTCCGCCACCGGCGCCCCGCGCAACAGGCAGGTGACCAGGTGGACGAGGCACAGGAACCTCGGGAATGCAGGTGGGAAAGATGCAAGTGAGTCTCAATTTGCTTGCACTAGTTGAGTTGGATGAAGAAAGGAGATGGTTTTCTTCTTGTCTTGTTAAACATAAAGGATCTGGGAGTTCCAACAAGTAAGTAGACGTCCCTCAAATATGCTCCCTTTGCTGCTTTAAACAGACATAGTTGCAAGTTAGACCAAGCCACCTCAGAAAGATTTCTTATGGATCATGCCATTGTGGTGTGTCATCTGGTTGTGGCTGATCTTATCCTTTCTTGGCTGTTTGTGGTGTAGGGGATTGCAAGGGGCATTGAACCCTTTGTGCTTGTTAACGGAAAATGAGAAACCACCCTACCAAGTCAGGGAAACTGTTTGTTGATTCCTTGCCTGAATGGACACATCTGAGAGCTCCAACACGTCGCTGAAAGTTTCCACCAAGGGCCTTCGGTCAAACATAATCTCGTCTGTCTTGACTTCATCTATGGATTTGGAGAAACATTGGACATGTTGTCACTTCTTGAGTGACCTGGCAAACAAGTTAGAACTTGCTAATTGCCACTAAGCCAAGCACCTTAGAATCTCGGCAAGTGAGTAAAGGGACTGGGTTTCCATTCAAGGACATCTCACCAACACGTTGTTCTCGTCCCCAAGTAATCAATGAACAGAACCCAAACGCAAGGAAAAACACACATGACAAGAAGGCAGGGTCAGACATAGCGCAACCCATTCCTGGACCTTCCGGGGGGCAAAAAGTTTTAGGCGTTGGCCAAAGAAAAACACCTTTTTTGTTGCCGGTGGCGCGAAAAACAAAGTGCTTCTAGGGCGAAAAGGCGGAAACTTTGACATGCAGGAAGGCCAGGTTTGCAATTCTTCTCCCGAAGGGCTCAAGACAACAGCGAAGCGCTGAACTTGGGCTCCGGCTCGGAGAAGGTCAATCGGCCGTCCCGGTCCTGCGAAAAGAGTGCCAGCGCATCGAACAGCGAAACGGGAGCTGAGTCAGCAAACGGGAAGGCCCCAAGGAAATTGGCTTGACCTCAATGAACACCAAGGAAAAAACAGAGATACATCAGAGCATCTAATGTCTGGTGTTCCCCTGTAGCAAAAGACAAAAGCAGGATTCCAATCATCAATCTGGGTTGCTGTTGACCCCCCTGCAAAAAGTTAACTTTTTGGGAGTTTAGTGGAAAACACCTTTATTTCCCAAAAAGTTAAAGTCTAAAGATCCAACCCAATAGCAGTCAAGCAATGTGTCCCGGGTTAAGCAATGAGGCTCCCCATGGAAGAAGATGTTTCCCCGCCACACCGGCTGTGATCTTCAGGGGCAAGGCTTCGATTCGGTGCTCCCTTTGGATGTCTGGTAACCCCAGCCCTCAAGGAACCTTGCCACATGGGAAGATGGTGAGGGTTCATGCTCAAATGGCAATTCGGTGTGTGAAATGTTCGCCAAGACCACGGCACAAGGGGAAATGGACATCAGAACCTGGGCGGTCCGTGTTCATCCTCTGCAAAAAGTATAACTTTTCGCGGGTTAACTGGAAATCGTGGGTTAACTGGAAACCCAACCACGAACCCAACCAAAAAGCTAAAACCTAAAGAACCGAATGGGAACCACCAAGGAAAGGGGCCTTAACCGTGGATTTGGATCAGGGCTAAGGTGAAAAATCTGGCAACACACCCCTGTTCAAAACCCGATAAGAACAAAACCGTACATACGGACTATACAAGTATGCTTAAGGGTAAAGGAGAACAACAAAGTACCATCTGTCCTACTATGGAAGCTGACAGGAGGGTATTGGACTTTGCTGGAAGCGCCGTGTCTACTTCCACTATTGTTTGAAGTGAGAACCCAACAAAGGAAAACGCATGTTCTAAACATCTGCGCTCCCGCAATTTGTGCAATGAATCTGGCACCAAAAACAGAGTGCCTAAAAATAACACACATGTTTGGAGAGACCCTAGAAAAACGAGGAGAACCCCCCCCTTTCTGGATCAGCGTATGTTATATTGTCCTATTTAGTGATAATAACTAATGCGTGTTATTGTCACTCAAGCGACACACAGTATCAGAATACATTTCAAGATAGTTGTCAATGGTGATTTCCATGTGATTCGGGTCTCTCTCTCGCTCTCTCTCTCTCTCTCTCTCTCTCCCTCCCTTTTTTCGGGGTCCTTCTTTTTGACGTATCTTAGACTTTCCAGCCCTTGGCATGCTAGGAAAAACTAGTGTTCTGCGGCCACTGAACATGCACAAACCAACAAACAACTATGGCAACAGTTCAGTTTTGGTAAGGTCCGCTAGCGCCCAGCACTTGATATGGCAGCAAAAGACTTGTTTTTGCCCCCGCCACGAATGAACCGAACCAAAAGACCCAAAAACACCACCAAAACTGTCACCCAACAAAAAGCCACAGTTCAGCTTTGGTTTTAGGACAGGTAGTGGAAAGAAGCCCCGCGGAGCTTCTTCCGAGTTCTTTGGGGCGGTTCCGGGTCCCGGCGCCGCCTGGTCCGCCAGCTCCCAGCACTTCGCCAAGGCCTGAGGCGGCAGCCGGGACCTCTCCAGCAGCGTCTGGGCCTCGGCGCCCTGCACGAAGCCGTCCTGCGTGGGACTGACGCGTGGGACCGACGCGCCTTTTTTGGGGGGTGTTTTGGGGGAGTTTTGAGGGTTTCCCAGGGGAAAACCTGCGGTTTTGTGGGGGAAGGGGGGGGGGTTATTGAGGTTTCCTTTGGGTTTTGCAGGGGGTTCTCTGAGGCTTCTCAGGGGTTTCCTTGGGGTTCTGTGGGTTTCTCTGAGGTGTCTTTGGGGTTTCTGAAGGTTTCTTTGCGGGGTTCTGTGGGGCTTCATTGAGGTTTCCTTTGGGCTTCTCTGGGGGTTTTTCTGGGGTCTGGGCTATCCCTGGAGTTTCCCACATTGCCTTGGGCTTTGTTTCGGGTTTCCTCGGGTTGCTGTTGGGCTTCAACCTAGGGGGACCAGAGCTGGGGACTCCAAAGGGTACCTCAAAAACACACAGCCAGTGGGGCGGGTCTCTTTGTTTGTACCTTCCCTTCCCAGTTGCCTAAGTTTCCTGGAGAAACAAATACACATCTTTCCAGTAGTGACACCTTCCCTGCAAAAACCAAGAAGGAAACAAAAGATCTGAAGAAAATGACACCAGAGTAGGTAGGTTCCATGCACCCGTCCAACATATGAAAACTGATGTTTCGGGGGTTGGTTTGGACTATTTCCTTTCAAAGGGACCAGAGCTGGTGAGTTCAATGACAGGAGGGTACCCTCAAAACACCTAGCAATTAATGTGGCGGATGTCAGCTTTCGAAGGTGCCCTTTTTATGAGTAGGTGTTCAATGGAAGCCCAAAGGAAAGCAAGCACTTTGTTTCTTCAGATGTTTGTTTTTGGGCAGGGTCCCCCCTTTTGTGGGTTGGTTTCGGGGGAAACCGAAGGAACACCAACCACCTTTTTTTGATAGTTGGGTCGGTTTTTCTTTGAGGGTACCCCCCTTGTTTTGGATCTGTTGTTCTTTGAGGGTACCCCCCCTGTTGTGGTTACAAAGGAACACCAAAAGGAACACCAAATGTTTTTCTTGTGCAGGGGTCTTCTAAAGCAAAGCCAGACCCACTTTATCTTAAAGGGAATCTCCGAAAGTCCGAGCTCCGCCCGTCCTGGTCCCAGTCGGTCCGCTTGAAGAGGGACGCGTACTTCCGCTTCCTTATGTAAATGACCTACACTCCCGATCCCAATATGTCCCTTGTCAATGACCGCAATACAGCTTTACTTTTATGAAGATATACCTTTCTCGACCAAGTAGTTAATGATGTTGTCCGCCTACCATTAACCACATGCAACCGTGGCCGCAAAGTACTTTGAACAGGGGTTCCACTTTTTGATTACCCCAAACTTGACTTGAAACCACTTTTACTCCTCCTTTTGGGGGAAATGAACCACCCCTGGGTTTAAACCTTGAGGTAATCAAAAAGTGGAGCCCTGACATCAAGGTTCAAACCTCAGGTCAAAATTGCTCTGTTGCAAGCACTGAGCATGGGCGTTTTTATCTCTTTTCAAGCTTAGCCAAAAGGCACAATTGAAACAAAAGGGACCACCATTAGGGTGAAATCGCCATTTGTGGGTGAACAACTTTTTTGCTGAGGGAAAACCACCATTTTTGGGACATGTTGTGTGGAGGAAACCGCAATTTGTTGGGATCATGTTTCTTTTTTCGGGGGGGGGGGACTTCTTCTTTTCTTTTTGGTGAACTACCATGTTTTAGGTGACACCCGCCATCTTTTTGGGGAGAGAAACCGCTATTCCTTTTGGGGGACCCCAGCAAAAAATATGTTTTTGCCTGGGTAGCAGAAAACAATGAGAACCCCCCCCCACAAAAAAAGGGGGAACTAATTCTGGGGAAGTTTGAAGACAAATTTGGCTTGGAGCAAAAGGCTACAACCCAACCAACCCAAGGAAAACGCTAAAGTCTCTTCATCTAACCCAACCAACCCCTTGATTTCAACCAAAAAGCTAAAGTCTAAAGATCCCACCTTCCACTCGGAGCTTCTCCCGGGCCGAGGGCGCCCAGCGCTCCGCCGTGAAGTGCCGCGGCGAGGCCGAGCGGGACGGTGCGCCGGGTGCGCCGTCGCCTGGGCCTCGCGATGGGGCTGGGCAGCGATAGATTCTCAGGAGTCCCTTAACTGGTGGCTTGGATTGGTGGTTTGGATTGGTGGTTTGGATTGGTGGTTTGGATTGGTGGTTTGGAATTGTGGTTTGGAATGGTGGTATGGATTGTCGCTTTCTGCTCCCTGGCTAAAAGTGAATGAGATTTAGTGGTTTGATGGAAAACCCATTAGTTACCAAAAAGTTCAAGTCCGGTTTGGATTGGTGGTTTGGGACTGAACCTCTGACTCTTGTCAGGGTAAATGAGAAACCTCCCTAACCACCAAACCACCAATCCACACCACCAATTGGAGGGAAGCTGAGGTTCCCTTAAAAACAAACAGAGGAAAATAACAGAGACTTTGAAGCAAATGTAAGATGAAAGCCACAAAGTAATGCACTCACTTGTTGGGAGTGGTCAAGAAAAAGTCCCCGCACTTCTTGTTTACCATTGAAAAGTTGGTCTGTCCAAAGGGTACGTCCATGAACTCAGGGAGAGAGTTTTGAGGCGCCCTTTCTTGCACTGGAGAAATATGTGGTTGTTGTTGTTGTTGTTGTTGTTGTTGTTGTTGTTGTTGTTGTTGTTGTTGTTGTTGTTGTTGTTGTTGTTGTTGTTGCTGTTGTTGTTGTCGTTGTCGTTGTCGTGGTCGTGGTCGTGGTCGTGGTCGTGGTCGTGGTCGTGGTCGTGGTCGTGGTCGTGGTCGTGGTCGTGGTCGTGGTCGTGGTCGTGGTGGTTGTGGTTATGGTTGTGGTTGCGGTTGTGGTTGTGGTTGTGGTTGTGGTTGTGGTTGTGGTTGTGGTTGTGGTTGGGGTTGGGGTTGGGGTTGGGGTTGTGGTTGTGGTTGTGGTTGTGGTTGTGGTTGTGGTTGTTGGTTGTGGTTGTTGTTGTTGTTGTTGTTGGTTGTTGTTGTTGTTGTTGTTGTTGTTGTTGTTGTTGTTGTTGTTGTTGTTGTTGTTGTTGTTGTTGTTGTTGTTGTTGTTGTTGTTGTTGTTGTTGTTGTTGTTGTTGTTGTTGTTGTTGTTGTTGTTGTTGTTGTTGTTGTTGTTGTTGTTGTTGTTGTTGTTGTTGTTGTTGTTGTTGTTGGTGTTGGTGTTGTTGTTGTTGTTGTTGTTGTTGTTGTTGTTGTTGTTGTTGTTGTTGTTGTTGTTGTTGTTGTTGTTGTTGTTGTTGTTGTTGTTGTTGTTGTTGTTGTTGTTGTTGTTGTTGTTGTTGTTGTTGTTGTTGTTGTTGTTGTTGTTGTTGTTGTTGTGGTTGTTGGTTGTTGGTTGTTGGTTGTTGCTTGTTGGTTGTTGGTTGTTGGTTGTTGGTTGTTGGTTGTTGGTTGTTGGTTGTTGGTTGTTGTTTGTTGTTTGTTGTTTGTTGGTTGTTGTTTGTTGTTTGTTGTTGGTTGTTGGTTGTTGGTTGTTTGTTGTTGGTTGTTTGTTGCTGGTTGTTTGTTGTGTGTTGTTTGTTGTTTGTTGTGTGTTGTTGGTTGTTGGTTGTTTGTTGTTGTTTGCTGATTGTTTGTTGTTTGCTGTTTGTTGTTTGTTGTTTGTTGTTTGCTGTTTGTTGTTTGCTGATTGTTTGTTGTTTGTTGTTTGTTGTTTGTTGTTTGTTGTTTGTTGTTTGTTGGTTGTGGTTTGTTGTTTGTTGTTTGTTGTTTGTTGTTTGTTGTTTGTTGTTTGCTGATTGTTTGTTGTTTGTTGTTTGTTGTTTGTTGTTTGTTGTTTGTTGTTTGTTGGTTGTGGTTTGTTGTTTGTTGTTTGTTGTTTGTTGTTGTTGTTTGTTGTTTGTTGTTTGTTGTTTGTTGTCTGTTGTCTGTTGTTGTTGTTGTTGTTGTTGTTGTTGTTGTTGTTGTTGTTGTTGTTGTTGTTGTTGTTGTTGTTGTTGTGGTTGTGGTTGTCGTTGTTGATGTTGATGTTGATGTTGTTGATGTTGATGTTGTTGATCTTGTTCTTCTTGTTCGTCTTGTTCTTCTTGTCTCAACAGGATCTGTGGGACTCGCGGGCAACCTATTTGTGCGACTGTCTAGGCATGCTAAAACAAGAACACATAAAACAAGTTATTGAATTTGATGGCTTGGGGGCCACTTGCAAAATTCAATTTCTTGGGGCGAAGGATTTGGCCTTTGAGTTGCAAAGAGACAGGCAAAGTCTTTTTGGTATGGCATTTGTTCATTTGATTTGCCTAGATGTTCTGTCGGGAAAGACTTTCCGCCTTTGAGCACCCTTAAACAGTCGCAGAACCTTGAATTCGGAACAACACATTCCTACATTTTCCAAAAAACCACTCAAGAACGGGCAGCCTCAAAAAAAACTCTCACCCACAGACTTGTTGTTCACTCGGACGACCTGCGCCATGGGCCCATTTTATTATTTGGGTGCGGATTTATTTTGGGATTTTTTTTCGTTTTGTTTTGGGATTTTTTTTCGTTTTTCGTCCGGGCCAGCAAAATGTCGTATTTTACAGCATTTTCTCGCGAAATTGACGCATTTTACACTAGCTCGTCAACATCCCCAGCATCGTTTTCAACATCCCCCGCATGTCCGACCAACATCCCTAGCATCACCAACAAATCGTGGGTAACAAAATCCAAAAATGCAGCTGGCGGGTTGACGGGGTCAAAACAATGATGCTTCAAACAGGAGGGCATTTCAATCCCAGCAAAAAAAATACAAAAAAACAATTAAGAAAAACAGAGCGGGGTAGTGATGATTCGAACAGGGGTGCAATTAAATCTCTGCAAGAAAGGGTGTGATAGCATTTAAAAGGCAGCGGGAGGGTTGGCGGGGGTGGCTTCCCCTATGATGTTCGAAGAAATGCATACGTAGAGACATACACGGACTACACAGATTACCTAAAATGTCGTATTTTGCAGCATTTTCTCGCGAAATTGGATGCTCGAAAAAGTGATGATTCAAACAGGGGTGCAATTCAATCTCTGCCGGGCCAGTAAAGTGTCGTATTTTACAGCATGTTCTCGCGAAATATACCCCGCATGTCCCACCAACATCCCTAGCATCACCCACAAATCGTGTGACGGGGTCAAAGAAATGATGATTCAAGCAGGAGGGCATGTCAATCCCTGTAAAAAAATATAAAAGTAGCGGGGGGGTTGGCGGGGGCGGCAGCCCCCCCACGATGTTGTTTGCAGAAGTGATGATTTGAATAGGGGTGCAATAAATCTCTGCAAAAAGTCTAAAAAGTAGCGGGGGGGTTGGGGGGGGCGGCAGCCCCCCCCCATGATGTTCGAAGAATTGATGATTCAACTAGGGGTGCAATTAATTAAATCTCTGTCGAAAATCTAAACGTAGCGGGGGGGGTTGGGGGGGGGCGGCAGCCCCCCCATGAGGTCGGAAGAAGTGGTGATTCAAGTAGGGGTGCAATGATTCAAGAAAGGGTGTGATAGAATTTACAAGGCAGCGGGAGGGTTGGCGGGGGTGGCTTCCCCTATGATGTTCGAAGAAATGCATACATACAGACATACACGGACTACACAGATTACCTAAAATGTCGTATTTTGCAGCATTTTCTCGCGAAATTGGATGCTCGAAAAAGTGATGATTCAAACAGGATTGCAATTCAATCTCTGCCGGGCCAGTAAAGTGTCGTATTTTACAGCATGTTCTCGCGAAATATACCCCGCATGTCCCACCAACATCCCTAGCATCACCCACAAATCGTGTGACGGGGTCAAAGAAATGATGATTCAAGTAGGAGGGCATGTCAATGCCTGTAAAAAAATATACAAGTAGCGGGGGGGTTGGGGGGGGCGGCAGCCCCCCCCACGATGTTGTTTGCAGAAGTGATGATTTGAATAAGTGATGATTTGAATATACATGGACTACACAGATTACCTAAAATGTCGTATTTTGCAGCATTTTCTCGCGAAATTGGATGCTCGAAAAAGTGATGATTCAAACAGGGGTGCAATTCAATCTCTGCCGGGCCAGTAAAGTGTCGTATTTTACAGCATGTTCTCGCGAAATATACCCCGCATGTCCCACCAACATCCCTAGCATCACCCACAAATCGTGTGACGGGGTCAAAGAAATGATGATTCAAGTAGGAGGGCATGTCAATCCCTGTAAACAAATATAAAAGTAGCGGGGGGGTTGGCGGGGGCGGCAGCCCCCCCCACGATGTTGTTTGCAGAAGTGATGATTTGAATAGGGGTGCAATTAAATCTCTGCAAAAAGTCTAAAAAGTAGCGGGGGGGTTGGGGGGGGCGGCAGCCCCCCCCATGATGTTCGAAGAGATGATGATTCAACTAGGGGTGCAATTAATTAAATCTCTGTAGAAAATCTAAAACGTAGCGGGGGGGGTTGGGGGGGGGCGGCAGCCCCCCCATGATGTCGGAAGAAGTGGTGATTCAAGTAGGGGTGCAATGATTCAAGAAAGGGTGTGATAGAATTTAACAGGCAGCGGGAGGGTTGGCGGGGGTGGCTTCCCCTATGGTGTTCGAAGAAATGCATACATACAGACATACACGGACTACACAGATTACCTAAAATGTCGTATTTTGCAGCATTTTCTCGCGAAATTGGATGCTCGAAAAAGTGATGATTCAAACAGGGGTGCAATTCAATCTCTGCCGGGACAGTAAAGTGTCGTATTTTACAGCATGTTCTCGCGAAATATACCCCGCATGTCCCACCAACATCCCTAGCATCACCCACAAATCGTGTGACGGGGTCAAAGAAATGATGATTCAAGTAGGAGGGCATGTCAATCCCTGTAAACAAATATAAAAGTAGCGGGGGGGTTGGCGGGGGCGGCAGCCCCCCCCACGATGTTGTTTGCAGAAGTGATGATTTGAATAGGGGTGCAATTAAATCTCTGCAAAAAGTCTAAAAAGTAGCGGGGGGGTTGGGGGGGGCGGCAGCCCCCCCCCATGATGGTTGAAGAATTGATGATTCAACTAGGGGTGCAACCCCCCCATGATGTTCGAAGAATTGATGATTCAACTAGGGGTGCAACTAATTAAATCTCTGCAGAAAATCTAAAACGTAGCGGGGGGGTTGGGGGGGCGGCAGCCCCCCCCATGATGTCGGAAAAACGCAACCTGCCGAAGAGGAACTGGGAATGCAAAGGATGCGAAAAGCCAAAAAGCCACCAAAAGCCGCATAAACCAGCAAAAAGCCGAAAAGCCTAGAAGCCCAGAAGCCGAGAAGCCAAGAAGCCGAAAAGCCAAGAAGCCAAGAAGCCAGGAAGCCAAGAAGCCAAGAAGCCAAGAAGCCAAGAAGCCAGAGAATGAATCTGGACGAAGCAAAGGAGAAGCCAAGAAGCCAAGAAGGCCAGAAAGCCAATAAAGCCAAGAAAGCCAAGAAGCCAGTAAGCCGAGAAGCCAAGAAGCCAAGAAGCCCAGAATCCGAAAGCCAAGAACCAAGAAGCCAAAAGCCGAAAAGCCAAGAACCAAAAAGGGCCAAGAAGCCAGGAAAGCCGAGAAAGCCCAGGAAGCCAAGAAGCCAAGGAACCAAGAAGCCAAGAAGCCAAGAAGCCCAGAAGCCGAGAAGCCGAGAAGCCAAGAAGCCAAGAAGCCGAAAAGCCAAGAAGCCAAGAAGCCAAGAAGCCATGAAGCCGAGAAGCCAAGAAGCCAAGAAGCCCAGAAGCCGAGAAGCCGAGAAGCCAAGAAGCCAAGAAGCCGAAAAGCCAAGAAGCCAAGAAGCCAAGAAGCCAGGAAGCCGAGAAGCCAAGAAGCCAAGAAGCCAAGAAGCCAAGAAGCCAAAAGCGAAAAAAATTCCAAAAAAAAAACGAAAAAAATTCCTAAAATAAATACCCCTCCATTTCATTCCCGGAAGCATTGCGAAGGGTTCTTCTTCTAAAAGCGGCTGCCAACTTCACCTGCCAACTTCTCATGCCAACTTGTCGAGAGTTACTTCACCTGTCAACTTCTCATGCCAACTTGTCGAGAGTTACTTCACCTGCCAACTTCTCATGCCAACTTGTCGAGAGTTACTTCACCTGCCTACTTCTCATGCCAACTTGTCGAGAGTTACTTCACCTGCCTACTTCTCATGTCAACTTTTCGGCTGTTATCTCATTCTACTAAAAGCACAAGCTAATTTGTCGGGTGTTACTTCACTATCCTAAAAAACACAAGCTAACTTTTCTGTTCTACCTTCACTTCTCGACTCTTAATTCTTCTTCTTTTTATGGCGGGGGTAGGCCCGACGGGAGCTTACGAAACGCACCCCTCTGCGGAGATCGTGCGTGTCGAAGCGCTCTCGCTGTGGCGCCGTGCGAATTTGTCTTGACCTTGGCGAACCCTCTGCGGTGATCGTGCGTGTCGAAGCGCTCTCGCTGTGGCGCCGTGCGAATTTGTCTTGACCTTGGCGAACCCTCTGCGGAGATCCTGCGTGTTGAAGCGCTCTCGCTGTGGCGCCGTGCGAATTTGTCTTGACCTTGGCGAACCCTCTGCGGAGATCCTGCGTGTCGAAGCGCTCTCGCTGTGGAGCCGTGCGAATTTGTCTTGACCTTGGCGAACCCTCTGCGGAGATCGTG
Source organism: Effrenium voratum (assembly GCA_963377175.1). Lineage (NCBI taxonomy): Eukaryota > Dinophyceae > Suessiales > Symbiodiniaceae > Effrenium > Effrenium voratum. The sequence goes on from CAUJNA010003816.1 coordinate 626,278, forward strand.
CGTGTCGAAGCGCTCTCGCTGTGGCGCCGTGCGAATTTGTCTTGACCTTGGCAAACCCTCTGCGGAGATCGTGCGTGTCGAAGCGCTCTCGCTGTGGCGCCGTGCGAATTTGTCTTGACCTTGGCGAACCCTCTGCGAGATCCTGCGTGTCGAAGCGCTCTCGCTGTGGCGCCGTGCGAATTTGTCTTGACCTTGGCGAACCCTCTGCGGAGATCGTGCGTGTCGAAGCGCTCTCGCTGTGGCGCCGCGCGAATCTGTCTTGGTCGCGGCGAACCCTCTGCGGAGATCCTGCGTGTCGAAGCGCTCTCGCTGTGGCGCCGTGCGAATTTGTCTAGACCTTGGCGAACCCTCTGCGGAGATCCTGCGCGTCGAAGCGCTCTCGCTGTGGCGCCGTGCGAATTTGTCTTGGTCGCGGCGAGCCCTCTGCGGGGCTCCTGCGTGTCGGATCGCTCTCGCTGTGGTCCCGTGCGAATCTGTCTTGACCTTGGCGCACCCTCAGCGGGGATCGCGCGTGTCGGATTGCCCTCGCCGTGGTTCCGTGCGAAGCTGTCGTGAAAATCGTAAGTTTGAAGTACAAAAGTATTGCGCGGAGAGCGTCTCCCCAGCTCCGCCGGAAAAAGAAGAAAGAACTCAGAATCGAGAAGAGAAGGTAGAAAATGAAAAGTCGGCTTGCAATGCATTGCATAGTGAAGTAACGCGTGAAAAAAAAACTTGCGCTTTCCGAAGTTAGCTTGCGCTTTAGGATAGTGAAGTAACACTCGAAAATTTGGCTTGTGTTTTGGGAGAGTGCATTTGGCTTGTGAAGTGAGATTGGGCAGTTGGCAGTTGTCATTGGCTTGTGAAGTAAGATTGGGCAGTTGGCTTTTGTAATTGGCTTGTCCAATAAACATGCGCAGTTGGAGTTTGGAGTGATAGGCAGCTGACAAGAGCAATAGTAGCCGAAGCTTGGATGTCATGAGTGTCTCAGTAGCGGAGCTTGCCCAGAGAATGTTTGCGTCGACAGTTGATTAGGGCGACACGGCTTCCCGACCTGATTTATCGAGTTGTAGAAAAAAGATACATCGCATCATTTGCAGCCATGGCTCCTTTCGGTTCTTTGTTGTCAGAGCTGGGTTTTGAGAACGTGGATGCTTTCACGGTGCCTTTCGCAGACGTGAAGAAGAAGTACTTCCAGTGGCTTCGCCAGAACCATCCTGACAAGCAGGCCAACAGCTGCGCGCCGCAGGTGGATCCGGAGCGAGTGAGAGCTGTCCTGGCAGCCTGGGACGACTTCCGTGATTTTCGTCAAGGAGACCAGTCGTCTGCTGCCTCTTCCCGCCGTGAAGAGCCGCGTGCTGCTGGCGAAGAGGATCCATGGGGATACCGGCAAACTGGTCGCTTTCCATCGGCAAAGCCTGCTTCCAAGTCGGCATCCTCTACTTCTGCGCCCAAGGCTGCGCCGCATCCTCCGGTGGATGTGGGACCTTGCTTTCACGCTCCACACTGCAAGAAGTTCTTCAAGAAGCACGGCCAAAAGACGGCCAAGAAGATGAGGGAGGACTTGTTCTTGTACGCAGCGGAGGATCGCTGCCTGACATGCTTGCGCTTCTTTGCTGACTCGCCGGACTTCGATGTTGGCTGCACCTCTTGCGGCAAGGGCGCAGAAGAATGGGCGCTAGATGGAGCTAATGGCTTCCCGCTTGACGATGACTTGGTGGACTTCTTTGGAAAGCTGAAGCTGTGATGGACGGCGGGCGGTCTGTGCGGCGCAGGCGGATCTTTCCGAAACGTCGCCGACTGGCTCTGCATTCCACAGCTCCTGGACCTTCCGGTCTGTGCGGCGCAGGCGGATTTTTTTCCCTGGCGTCCTTGAAGTTGCTGGCGCTGCCAGGGCTTTCTGCCGCACACGATTGCTGCCGACAAAAAATGTGCATTATGAGTGTCTCAGTAGCGGAGCTTGCCCAGAGCAAGTTTGCGGCGACAGTTGATTAGGGCGACACGGCTTCTTTGTGTTGGTGCTATGCTTCATTTTTTGGAGGGGTGCTCCATGAGGTTGCTGTCGCTTGTCACTGCTGCTTGCACGTGCATTCATGCTCAAGGCAGTCCTCCGTGTTAGTGCTGTAGAAGGTGTCATCGCTCAGATCGCATCTTCCGAAGTGCGGATTCGTTTCCTTGGCGCACCAATCTTGTCAAAGCAGTTACACACAGCGGGTGGCCAGAAGATATCAGAGTCGCGCGGCGCTGGCGGGTATTTCCGACGTGTCGTGTTGCCATGTCGCATTCTGGTCGCCAGCGACGTGCGCAGGCTGGACGTTGGCATGCGAGAGCGCACGATTGTTTCGCATACCCCTCTTGGTTTTTGGAATTACCACTTTTGGCTTGCGCTGTTGGTTTCCACCGTGCGTCTTTCAGCGCGCGCAGCAGGCTGCGAATCCATTGGATGCTCTTCCTGATGCTGAGCATTTACGGGCTGAAGCAGCAGTACATGGTCAAGACTGGCTCCATGCTGAGCTGGATGGCTCGATGAAGCTGGACAAGCTTCGTTCCTTCGCAGCTGGCCTCGGCGTGCAGCAAAAGGATCCCGCATCTGGTAGTCGGCTTTCCAAGAGCCAGCTGCTTGAAGCCGTGGTTTGCAGCATACTACGTTCGCACAGACCTGACACAGAGCATGGGTTTTTCGCAGTTTCCGACGTGTCGTGTTGCCATGTCGCATTCTGGTCGCCAGCGACGTGCGCAGGCTGGACGTTGGCATGCGAGAGCGCACGATTGTTTCGCATACCCCTCTTGGTTTCTTGGAATTACCACTTTTGGCTTGCGCTGTTGGTTTCCACCGTGCGTCTTTCTGCGCGCGCAGCAGGCTGCGAATCCTTTGGATGCTCTTCCTGATGCTGAGCATTTACGGGCTGAAGCAGCAGTACATGGTCAAGACTGGCTCCATGCTGAGCTGTATGGCTCGATGAAGCTGGACAAGCTTCGTGCCTTCGCCGCTGGCCTCGGCGTGCAGCAAAAGGATCCCGCATCTGGTAGTCGGCTTTCCAAGAGCCAGCTGCTTGAAGCCGTGGTTGCAGCTCTACGTTCGCGACCTGACACAGAGGCATGGTTTCGCAGTTTCCGACGTGTCGTGTTGCCATGTCGCATTCTGGCCGCCAAGCGACGTGCTCTTCCAGACTGGACTTGGCATGCGAGAGCGCACGGATTGTTTTCGCATACCCCTCTGGTTTCTTGGAATAACCACTTTTGGCTTGCGCGTTGGTTTCCCACCGTGCGTTCTTTCAGCGCGCGCACAGGCTGCGAATCTGTGGATGCACTTCCTGATGCGGGAGCATTTGTACGGTCTGAAGCAGCAAGTAACATGGTCAAGACTGGCTCCATGCTGAGCTGGATGGCTCGATGAAGCTGGACAAGCTTCGTGCCTTCGCCGCTGGCCTCGGCGTGCAGCAAATGGATCCCGCATCTGGTAGTCGGCTTTCCAAGAGCCAGCTGCTTGAAGCCGTGGTTGCAGCTCTACGTTCGCGACCTGACACAGAGGCATGGTTTCGCAGTTTCCGACGTGTCGTGTTGCCATGTCGCATTCTGGTCGCCAGCGACGTGCGCAGGCTGGACGTTGGCATGCGAGAGCGCACGATTGTTTCTCATACCCCTCTTGGTTTCTTGGAATTACCACTTTTGGCTTGCGCTGTTGGTTTCCACCGTGCGTCTTTCAGCGCGCGCAGCAGGCTGCGAATCCTTTGGATGCTCTTCCTGATGCTGAGCATTTACGGGCTGAAGCAGCAGTACATGGTCAAGACTGCTCCATGCTGCAAGTCAAGGACCCCAAGGGAAGCTGGACAAGCTCGGCCATCGCAGCCTGGCCTCGGCGTGCAGCAAAAGGATCCCGCATCTGGTAGTCGGCTTTCCAAGAGCCAGCTGCTTGAAGCCGTGGTTGCAGCTCTACGTTCGCGACATGACACAGAGGCATGGTTTCGCAGTTACAAGTAGACCCCACAAGTTTATTTTTATTGCTTAGCTCTTTTTGGCACCCTCAATGCTCAACTCGTTCACGACCAGCCTTTAGATACCGCAGCGTGTCTTTCAGCGCGCGTAGCGGACAGAGGAGGGCTTGCTCGAAAGATTGCTTTGGTCATCAGTGTTTCCCTGAATGTAAGAAGCTGGTCGCCTTACTCTTTTGTGCGTGTTCAAGAACTATGTGATAAGAGCGCAGGCAACTTCGTCTTCCACAGCTGCTGCGAGTTCTGGGCATGGTCTTCCCGATGCGCAGCACTTGCGAGCCGAAGCAGAAGCACGAGGTTCTGACTGGCTCCGGGCCGAGCTGGATGGCTCCATGACGGCGTCAAGGCTTCGCTCCTTTGGAGCCGGCCTAGGCGTTTCGCAGAGGGACCCCACGTCTGGCCAGCAGCGCACCAAGGGCCAGCTGCTTGCTGTCTTGGTCGAATCTCTGTGTCCTCCTTCCAGCGCAGAGGCATGGTTGTCCAAAGCGCTTGTTTCTTGTCAACAGTGTTCGCACGAACAGAGGATTGCTCGAAAGAATGTTTTTGTCAACAGTGTTTCCCTGAATGTAAGAAGCTGGTCGCCTTGCTCTTTGTGCGTGTGTAAGAACTATGTTGTAAGAGCGCAGGCAACTTCGTCTTCCACAGCTGCTGCGAGTTCTGGGGATGGCTTTCAGCGCGCGCAGCAGGCTGCGAATCCTTTGGATGCTCTTCCTGATGCTGAGCATTTACGGGCTGAAGCAGCAGTACATGGTCAAGACTGGCTCCATGCTGAGCTGGATGGCTCGATGAAGCTGGACAAGCTTCGTGCCTTCGCAGCTGGCCTCGGCGTGCAGCAAAAGGATCCCGCATCTGGTAGTCGGCTTTCCAAGAGCCAGCTGCTTGAAGCCGTGGTTGCAGCTCTACGTTCGCGACCTGACACAGAGGCATGGTTTCGCAGTTACAAGTAGACCCCACAAGTTTATTTTTATTGCTTAGCTCTTTTTGGCACCCTCAATGCTCAACTCGTTCACGACCAGCCTTTAGATACCGCAGCGTGTCTTTCAGCGCGCGTAGCGGACAGAGGAGGGCTTGCTCGAAAGATTGCTTTGGTCAACAGTGTTTCCCTGAATGTAAGAAGCTGGTCGCCTTACTCTTTTGTGCGTGTTCAAGAACTATGTGATAAGAGCGCAGGCAACTTCGTCTTCCACAGCTGCTGCGAGTTCTGGGCATGGTCTTCCCGATGCACAGCACTTGCGAGCCGAAGCAGAAGCACGAGGTTCTGACTGGCTCCGGGCCGAGCTGGATGGCTCCATGACGTCGTCAAGGCTTCGCTCCTTTGGAGCCGTCCTAGGCGTTTCGCAGAGGGACCCCACGTCTGGCCAGCAGCGCACCAAGGGCCAGCTGCTTGCTGTCTTGGTCGAATCTCTGTGTCCTCCTTCCCGCGCAGAGGCATGGTTTTCCAAAGCGCTTGTTTCTTGTCAACAGTGTTCGCACGAACAGAGGATTGCTCGAAAGAATGTTTTTGTCAACAGTGTTTCCCTGAATGTAAGAAGCTGGTCGCCTTGCTCTTTGTGCGTGTGTAAGAACTATGTTGTAAGAGCGCAGGCAACTTCGTCTTCCACAGCTGCTGCAAGTTCTGGGGATGGCCTTCCTGACGCAGAGCATTTACGGGCTGAAGCAGTTGCGCGTGGCGAGGAATGGCTGCGGTCCGAGCTGGAAAGCTCAATGCCGCGGGGCCAGCTTCGCTCCTTTGCAGCTGGCTTGGATGTTCCCCAGAGGGATCCCACCACTGGACAGCAGCTCGCCAAGGGTCAGCTGCTTGATGCTTTGGTGGCAGCTTTGCGCCCTTCCGCCATCTCAGAGGCATGGTGTCGCTTTTGGAAATATACCGCCGAATTGTGGGGATGTTTGAACTGTGTGTAGATGGCTTGTTTATTTCCATGGTGCTGCGTACCTTCCCGACCTGACGCAGAGGCCTGGTTTCGCAGCTACAAGTAGACCCCACAAGTTTGGTTTTATTGCTTAGCTCTTTTGGCACCCTCAATGCGCAACTTGTTCACGACAAGCCTTGAGATACCGGAGCGTGTCTTTCAGCGCGCGTAGCGGACAGAGGAGGGCTTGCTCGAAAGAATGTTTTTGTCAACAGTGTTTCCCTGAATGTAAGAGGCTGGTCGCCTTACTCTGGGATTGCGCACAGACATCTTTTACAGGGCTAGCAGCTGCAGCTCATCTTAGAAGTCCTAGAACATCATCAAATTTCACAGGCCTAGCATCATGTTGGCTAATCTCAGCCTGAGGCAAGGTTTTCTTTAGTTTCGGTCTATCAGTTGTGGTAGGCTGCGTCAGCGGCTGGCCGTGATGTTCTTGCAGACGACGCTTTCCCTGAGCGCGGCTGGCGTTGGATCTGGTCATGCGTGCGGTCCGACCGCGCTGGTCTGCCAGTTGATGCTGCGCTGCTCGAGACTGAGCTGCCCTCCAAGCAGCGTCGCGCCAGTCTTTTGGCTTGGCTCTTAGGGATGGCAGAAGATCGCTTGGCGGGTCGCCACTGCAGCGAGGCACAGATCAAGCAGCAGATCATCGCATGGACGACGCCGTGTTTATCGGCCTTTGGTGAGTTTGATGCATCGTTGCCTCGCGCTGGCAAAGATGTAACTGCAGTTCCTGGCAGTGTGGATTTGCAGCCAGTTGAGGCTCTGGCAAGGCACTTGCAGGTTGCACTCATTGCGTGTGCCCTGGAGCGTGATCCAAGCACGGGTCGAGGCGTCTGCTCGATGTCTAACATTTTTGTGCATTCCTTGTCTTTGTTTTTGTGTTTTTTTTTTGGTGTTTCTTTTCTTTCTTCCGTGGCTATTGCTGCGATATACATGCGGAAGTGTTGCGTTGCCCACAGTTGCAGGGTGGCGAAAACTCCTGGACTTTAGCGAGAACGCGGGAGTCTACGACGTGGCTCAAAGGCTGCTGGATTTGTTGACTCTGCGGGTGGCCTGCTCGTGGATGGAGCCCTGCGGCTTTGAAGATCAAGCTGACATGATTGAGGCAGTGCTTGTGATCTTGTGGGGCAGGAAGGCATTGGTGCTGCATGAGCATGAGCTTCGTCAGCGCAGGGGCGCTTTGGATCCAGGCGACATGGTATACTTGCGTTGCTTGATGAGGAAGTACGGCTGGGAGCGCCGCAGCAATGCCGACAGTCCGTGCTTGTGGCAAGAAGTGTTTCCCAAAGCGGACTATGTCGCTTTTGCATGGTTCTTGTTGCAAGAGTTGCTGCATCCACGCAGCGCGACTGAGCTCACCACTTTGCGTGTGCTTCACCAGCCTGCAGCGGTTGCCGCGGAGCGTGCGAGCAGGAGAACCGTTTTGCGCACAGTCTCTAGTGTAGTATGCATTTGCACGCTTTCTTTGTTACTTGCCTAAGCTCAGCGCGCTGCGTTGCAGGAGGGGCATCCATCCCGATGTTCTTCGCGTGCATGAAGAACTACGGCAATGGCAGGATGAAAACGACGCAGTCACCATTCCTTCAGAGGGCGATTCCAGGGAGCTCGCTTACGAGTGCAAGCGTATCTGCGACAAGCTAGCAAGCAGCGCGTTCGTGCACTGAGGAAAGCGTATCCTCCTGACGTGGAGTTTATTTCTGCTTTGCATATTGACTGTCTGCAGTCTGGCGACGACTTTCAAGATGGTGTTCTTTGGAGATCTCACGCAGAAAGAAATCTGTTTTTGGATGTTCGCGGCTGGCCTGAAGCTAGCAGTAAGACACGGCTATTCCATCCGCTGACTGATATCTTAAAGTTTGAAGACGACAGCTGCGTCAGGGATTGCCTCTCCTTGTTGCAGACCACCGGCGCGGGCCTGGACGCCAAATTACGCCGCGCGGCTCATTTACTGGACTGCACTCCTACTATATCAGGAGTGGGTGAGTCGCTGTCGCGACGTCTGCTTTCTTCTTTTCCTGATGATGCAGAAGAATGCCGCCTTCGCTATGCTTGCAGACTCTGTGGCCAGCAGTTCTCCTCCTGGACTTCTTTCAAAGACCACATAGTGTCTGACCATTCTGCTGGCGTGGACTCCTCCATTTCTTTCATTGAGTATCGAAAGAAGGTCATTGGTTTGTTGGACCATGCAGGACCCGAGGCGCGCGCATGTGCTTTTTTCCTATAGTTGTCACAGCTGGCTTCGCGTTTGTTGTATGTGTTTTGATGACGTGTTCTTCGTTAGTGCATACTGCGCTGGTACCTCAGGCCCCTTCGATGAGCACGCAGCGCGGGATCATCGCCAACGCGGACAGCAGACTTCGCGAGCCTGGCGGTCCAGAGCAAGATCGTCATGAGTCTGCCTGTGCTGTCTGCGCCAGGCGTCATTGGGAGGAGGACCTGAAGCCATTGCTTCTTTTTCGGGACCCATGCGCCGACGAGCGACAAGGTTCACATTTCGCAGCAGTCACGCCTATGTCGGCTGCTTGGAGTGCAGCGGTACGCGCATCGCTGGCCCCACATTGATGTGGATGAGCTGAAGGCTTCTGCTGTGGAGCACCCCTTCCTCAAGGACGAGTTTCTGCTCCTGCACAAGCGACGCATGCCGGTCGATGTGACGCAGCCCTGCGACGTATGTCGGGACTGCCGTGCTGCGCTGCTGAGCTCCGTGCTTACCCTGCCTCGCTTCAGCCTGGCCAATGATCTATGGATGGGTAGGCAGATGCAGCCGCTACGGAACTTGGCCGCGGGCACACGCAGGCTGCTGCCCATGATCCGGGCTTGCTTGCAAGTGACAGTTCTGCAGCCGGCGAACCTGCAGAAGGAGGAGCGACAGCGGGGCTTCGTCGGCAACAGCATCTTCTTGCCACAAGCGCAGCCCAGCGCCATACGGACTACGCTGCCGCCCCCTGAGTCGGACATGCAGGAGTCCATCCTGTTCGTTCTCGTGGGCCAGAAGAAGGACACACTTGCTAGCTCGGCTTTGCTGTCATGTCCCCGAGACGAGTATGACGCTGCCGTGTCCTGTCTACAGCCTGGGCCGCTGCTTTGCCGATGAGGATTTGGCACGGTTTTGCCAGGGCAAGGTGGATGCTCCGGAAGCTACAGTGCACGACGGCGACGCCCGTAGCGCGGCAGATGTTTCTGAACGCGCGGGCGTCGCAGTTGTTGCTGCAGCTTCCGGAGCTCAGTCAGCAGCAGCGTCTTCGTCTGCCACACAGGCGGCGGAGCTGGAGCAATCTGTGGCCAAGAAGCATCGCCATGGCACTGCTGCCTTGAAGCCAAAGACCCGGGGCGACGGCAGCATGCGTGGCGCACTGGAGCGCATGCTGATTGACATGTTTCGCGACATGCAGGACGTTGGCTTCTACGTCGGCGAGTACGCAGCCAAGAAGTTTGAGATTTCCAGGAGCTTGCTGCCGGAGCTGTTTGCTGGCGTTCAGCGCTTAGAGGAGTAAGAGCGCGAGAGGCGCAGGGAACATGCCTCAACACTGCTTGCTGAAGACTCTGCAGATGTTCCCGAAGAGCGCGGCCGCGCATCTACTGTGCAAGAACAAAGGCAGCGCTGCTTGTCGATAATTCGTCGCCTGGCTTTCGGCATGAACAGATGCATTTGCAAGTCCAATGGAGAAATGGCGTACCAGCTTCTCTACCAACAGGAGCAGTACGTTAGCTTTGCTGGATACAACATGTTTTTCCGATTCGTGCCGTATGCCATCATGCGCTGCCGCGAGGTTGCTTTAAAGGCGGCATCGCTGCGAGCTCCGCACATGCAGGTGGATCCACTGGACGCACCTGAGGAGCCGGACTCTGGACCAATGCCCGTGCGGGAGCTGGCTGAACTGAGTGAGTCGGACGAAGAAGGGGGACAGTCTAAGGCATCTGCAAGGCTTCGAGTCGTGCAGTTCAACCAGAAAGACGACTACCTACATCGCGGCCGGAACCCTTTACTGCGATGCATGTCCATGGTGATGTATTCTCGCTTTGTGCGCCGCGTTGATCGATCCAAAGCTGGCAAGCCGGATGGCGTTCGATTTTTCGAGTTTGAGAAGCATTATCCTCACTTCGAGAGTTCCTTGCAGGACCCACGGAGGGTTTTTTCTCTTACAGTTCTTAGTTCTTGCTTTTCTTTATTTTACAGTTCTTCCTTGTTGCTTTTGCTTCGTTGTCGTTTGCATGCGCGGCCAGGAGGTCAGAAGCGCGGACAACACCGTAGTGGTGCCTCTGGATCTTCGCTTGCCGCAGGAGTCCGAATCAGAGAAGTACGCAGCTTACATGCTGGGCCTGTCATTTCCTTTCCCTTTATGTTCGCAAGAGTGCGCAAGCTCGGAGTCGTGCTTCTCGTGCCACAGCTTGCGCATCGATGAAGACGGGGGTAAGATTTCGGCACGATTTTCCCCGTCCTGGCGGCACTGGAGGGCTTGCATGCAGACGCGCACCGCTTCAGCGCAAGAGCGGATCTTGGGGGGCTTGAGCTCGCCCGTCATCCGAGACGTGGTTGGAGTTCGATCTTGGTATCCACTTCAAGACGGCGATGAGATTGATCCGGAGCAGCAATCACAGAGCTTGGTGCTGCGGTGGGCTCTGCACCACATGCTCCGACCCCGATCCTGCATCTATGTCGATGTGCCTCGCATACACGAGCTGGTGGCTGCCTTTCTTGGCCTTTTTGTTGGATTTCACTACACTCAGCTATCGCCGCTGGAGCACTTGAGCTTCACCCAGTTGACGTGGCTGCGCCGCTTCGAGCAGCATCACGCTGCAAGAAGGCTAAGCAGCAGCCAGCGTCGCGCGGAGCGCTTTGCTTACATTTCCAAGCGGGAAGAGCATGGCGATCTCGAAGAGGACGACGGCTCAGTGGACATCGAAGGCCACGATGTGCAAGATGGCTTGGGAGAGCAAGATGCTCTCGAGCGTCAGGAGCGGGCTGCACGCTGTGGCGCTGGATTCACTGCAGGATGTTCTCTTTCGCGAAGCAGAGTGGGCTCGAGTGCTAGCTGGGCGGCAAAGCCGCACCAAGGAGACGCTGACCAATCTCACGGATTTCTGCTTGTCATTAGGAGGAGTCCCTCAAGTGCAGCAGGGATTGAGCATTCGTGCCCAAGGAGCTGTGGGTCTGCGGCGCAACTGGACTCATGCGGATGCAGAGCGGGCTCTTGGCGCTCAAAAGCGCTACCTGGAGTTTCTTTCTGGAGGCGCGGCGTATCCCATGCAAGCTCAGTTTTCGGTCGCTGTTGCTTTCATGTGCTTTTCTGGCTCGCTGTCTCTTGGTTTCGTGGAACTGCCCCGTTGTGGCCACAGGTGACGCAGAGATGGGCAAGGATGACGCGGACGAGGAGGAGTTTGCGCCGGTGCCGGAAACGCTGGACCCCTTCCTGGTGGACTTGAACGCCCGCGGCCTTGGCCCGGCCGAGTACGCGCTGGAGCTGGTGCGGAAGCACACCCTGAACAAGCAGCAAGTTCTGGCAGTGGCCCCGGTCGTGAACGCCATGCAGGAGATGTATGACAAGCGCACTGATTTCTCCAGCTGCCTGGCGGATGGAGCCAGCAGCGAGAAGTGCAACTGCTTGTGGCTTGGCGCAGGGGGCTCCGGCAAAACTTGGGCCTATACGAAGGTGCTTCGTCCTCTTTTCCAGCGATTCTTTGGACGCGCTGGCTACATCGTGGGAGCTCCCACCCACGCAGCCGTCAGACTCCTTGGCCCCGAGGCGAAGACGCTGCACAAGTGGGCCAACGTGAGCCCAAACACTGGCTTGGACCGCCGAAACCTTCGCGGTGCCAAGGCCAAGGGCAGCGCCGTGGAGGCGCAGATTGCCCAGGCGTCTGCCACGGTGATGGACGAGCTGTCCATGAATCCTCCAGATGTGTATCACGCGGCCGGCTATAGGTTTTCTCTGCTGCGACAAGAGCCTTTGGGCCTGGACATGAGCAAGTACATGGAGGAGTGGTTTGGCAAGATGCCCATCGGCATCCAGCTGGCGGACTTCTTGCAGCTGCGCCCAGCCACGCAGAAGTCGCTCTGTGAGTGGGTGTCGGCCAAGGCAGCGACAGAGTCTTCGGCCGACCCCGACGCGGACGCGGAGCACGACGACTCGGAGGAGGCTCCAAGGGCTTGGCGGCGTTTGTGAGCTTTGAGTGTTGTGTTTTTGTCTGACGCATTTCCACGGTTGGATGTAGGCCATGCCTCACTCTGAGTCTTCCGTGAGGTCAGCAACGCGTCCGAGCTGGGGCGCCTGCTATTCAAGCAGTCGCTGCAGCGGGTCGTCCACTTCACCGGCACAGGTCGCTTCTTGGATTGCGTTTCTGGGCGACAGCTCGTGCAGCTTTTGCAGCACATGCAAGCCGTCAAAGCGAGGAGCTACACCTCGGCCTCCGCGACTTCAGCGTCCACTCGCGAGCAGCTCCTCCAAGCTCACTGGGGCGGCTTTGCCTGGGAGCAGGTGGCCCGCTTGCAGCAGCTCAGGGCCGCGCTGGAGGCCCGAGCTGCCGGTCAGACTTTGTACTTCGCGCAGGCGATTGACCGCCCCACGGGTCCTACGCAGCTCAGCAGAGACCACGTCTTCGCAGCCTTGCAGGTCGTGAACATGACAAAGACGTCATATCTGCTTGGCATGTGTCCTCTCTACGTGGGCATGCCTGCCCGCGTGTCTTGCATATTGCCCATGCCCTTGCTGACACGCGAGCTGCCCGTGATCGTTCGAAGGATAGAGCTGCACCCGAAGGAGCCGCCAGTCCCGGAGGGTCAGGGGTGTGTTGTTCTCGCATATCAGCCTCTGGCAGTGCTGGTAGAAGTAGATGACGAGGAGTACAAGAACTACTGCCTACCTGGGCATGAGGGCGTTCCGCCCGGGCACTTTTTCATCCGCGCCATATCTTCAGAAAACGCTTGGTCTTTTCATACTGCTGGCAAGGAGAAGATCAGCGTGGTGCGCAAGCAGGTGCCGCTGGCTCCTCGCTGTGTTTTGACTCACTACGGGCTACAGGGCGTGACTGCCCGGCGGGGTCTCGTGGCCTTCCTTTCCAGGCCCAGCTGGATGAGAGACGCAGACTACGCCCTGGCGATGTACGTCATGCTATCTCGCCCGCGCAAGTTGGACGACTTGTGGATCATCGACTTGCCTGAGAGGGACGTGTTTGAGGGGCACTTGCACGCCCACAACACCACGCTGGTGGAGAGGATGCAGCAGTTCGAAGCGCAAGCGCTTCGGGACGAGAGCAGGGCATTGTCCTACGTTAGAAAGCTTGGCTGGCACAGCTCCGAGTTCGTGTCCGATCTCTTCCCCTCTGGCGCTTTTGAGCGGCGAGTCCGGCAAAAGCTTCGTGCGTGACACGCAGCCTGGGCTACCACACCGTTCGTCATCAAGATGGCTCAGCACTGCAGACAGCTATAGTCGTGTCATCTGGGTTGGCTCGCGCTGGAGGATGTTTCCGACGCGCGAGCGATCCCAGTCTGGCGCGACATAGACGTGGGAGGACGAGCATCTTGGTGGTCGGATTCCGGCGACTTCAAGGACGACCATGGCACTTCCAGTCTCCGCGGCGGCACGCGTGATTCTTTGTGAGTCCTCCGGGCGAGTTCGTGTCCGATCTCTTCCCCTCTGGCGCTTTTGAGCGGCGAGTCCGGCAAAAGCTTCGTGCGTGACACGCTGCCTGGGCTGCCACACCGTTCGTCATCAAGATGGCTCAGCACTGCAGACAGCTATAGTCGTGTCATCTGGGTTGGCTCGCGCTGGCGGATGTTTCCGACGCGCGAGCGATCCCAGTCTGGCGCGACATAGACGTGGGAGGACGAGCATCTTGGCGGTCGGATTCCGGCGGCTTCAAGGACGACCTTGGCACTTCCAGACTCCGCGGCGGCACGCGTGATTCTTTGTGAGTCCTCCGGGTAGCATAGCTCATGAGTAGCTCAGGTAGTGATGCCCGGCTTGTTGCTGAGCGCAACGAGCGGGCGCATGCGACGAGCAAGAACAATGCGAGTGAGTCGCGAGCGGTCTGGGCTTTTGCTTGTATGCGGGCGCACAACTCCGGCAGAGCCAGCAGCCAGCGCCACAAACGCACACGAACGACACCGCCAGCACTGGCGAACACCACGCGCAGTCTCACGCGCAGCAGCACGTGGCGCATCATGCGCAGCATCGCGCGCAGCGTCACGCACCGCGCCACGCACAGCTTCGCGCGCAGCACGCAGCCGCCACATCTTGCAACACGCGTTTCGCGATCTGCCTCGCTGCTGCCAGACGACATCAGCAGATTGAGCGCTTGCGCTGTCTCCAGGTTTTGCTCTTCGAGGGAAGCCGAGTGAAGCCGGACAACATCAGCAGACTGAACAACTCGCATCAGCAGCTTGAGCAGTTGTGTTGCCTGCACGCTGTTGCACTTGAGTGAAGCCAAGGGAAGCCAAGGGAAGCCGAGTAAAGCCGGACAACGTCAGCAGATTGAACAACCTACATGACATGCTTGAGCTTTTGTGCTCATTGCACGCTGTTGCACTTGAGTGAAGCCGAGGGAAGCCGAGTGAAGCCGGACAACATCAGCAGATTGAACAACCTACATGACACGCGTGAGCATTTGTGCTGCCTGCGCGCTGTTGCACTCGAGTGAAGCCAAGGGAAGCCGAGTGAAGCCGGACAACACCAGCAGATTGAACAACCTACGTGACATGCTTGAGCATGTGTGCTCATTGAGCGCTGTTGCACTTGAGTGAAGCCGAGGGAAGCCAAGGGAAGCCGAGTGAAGCCGGACAACATCAGCAGATTGAACAACCTCCGTGCCACACTTCTGCATTTGCGTTGAGACCTCGCTATGTAAGTTGCCTGCATGTCCAGGAGCTTCGCTCCAGTTTCGCTTCGCCCAGGTGGTGGTGGTGTCTCCACGGTGCCTCAGGTGTTGGTTCTCCCCCGCCTCGCCTTCCGCGCCACGCGCCGGGTGGTTGGCTCAAGCTAGCGCGGAGCAATCCGAAGCACAGTTGATGCACTCATCTCGCTGCTATTCTCGCCCTTTGCCGAGTAGAGCTACCTGCAGAGCAGTACCTATTTTCCGGCTTGACGCGCGGCGGGGCTCTCAAGCACCTGGACATGTGGCACATGTTATTTATGGCTGTTTTATGTTTTCGTCTTGCTTTGTCGCAATGCTGCTACAAACGCTTTGCGCCCGGGCATGCTTTGCGCCGGGGCTCTGACCTGCTGGCGCGCGAGCCTTGGGCGCTTGCTCAGAGGGCGCCTTTTCCCTTGGGCATATGCAGTTAGTTACCTGTCACTTGCGCCATGCTGCTCAAGACGCGCTGCTGTCAGAAATTTCAGGACCTTGGGCACTCACCTATCCAAGCGCGGAGCTTAGACAGTTTTCGCCTTCAGGTCTTTTCCGCATCGAGTTAAGTGCAGAGCATTTCCTATGCTCTGGTTCTCTGTGTGGGACACGCGTGCTCGCAGACTCGAAAAGCAGGGGTCTCGGCGCCGTTTGTTTCTTGACTTGCTGGGCGTGCGTGGCTGGGTATGCGCACGCACGTCATTTGGAAGCGCTTCGAACCTCTTGGCTCGAAAGCCCGAGTTTTTCCCAGCTTGCTCAAGGCACGTCGGACACCTCAGAGGGCGCCTTGCAGTTTTTTCCTTGGGCATATAAAGTAAGTTACTTGTTATCCGCGCCGTGCTGGCGAAGACACGCTGCTGTCACAAATGTCAGGACCTTGGGCTCTCACGTATCCACGCGCGGGCCTTAGACAGTTGCTGAGAGTGCACCATTCAGCTTTGTGTGTCTTTCACGCATGTAGTTAGCTGCAGAACATTTCCCGTGCTCTGGTTCTGCGCGTGGGGCGCTCAGCCATGTCGGACACCTCAGAGGGCACCTTGCAGCTTTTCCTTGGGCATATAGAGTAAGTTACTTGTTGCTTGCGCCATGCTGGCGAAGACACGCTGTTGTCACAAATATCAGGACCTAGCTGCAGAGCATTTCCTGCGCTCTGGTCTCTGCATGGGACCCTTGAGGTCGCAGACTCGAAAAGCAGGGATCTCGGTGCCATGTGTTTCTTGACTTGCTGGGCGTGCGTGGTGGGGTATGCGCATGTGCGTCATTTGAAAGCGCTTCGAAGCGCTTGGGTCGAAAGCGCGAGTCTTTTCCAGCTCGCTCAGCCACGTCGGACGCCTCAGAGGGCACCTCGCAGTTTTTGTTTTATAGAGTAAGTTACCTGTTGCTTGCGCCATGCTGGCCAAGACACGCTGTTGTCACAAAGGTCAGGACATGTCAGGACCTTGGGCTCTCACGTATCCACGCGGGGGCCTTAGGCGGCTGCTGAGAGTGGACCATTCAGCTTTGAGTCTCTTAGACATGTAGTTACCTGCAGAGCATTTCCCGTGCTCTGGGTTCTGTGCATTGGTCCCGTGAGGTCGTGGACTCGAAAGGCGGGGGGTCTGGGCGGCATTTGTTTCTTGACGTGCTGGGCGTGCATGGTTGGGCATGCGCACGTCAGTTGGACATGCTTCGAAGCTTCTGAGTGGAAAGCACGAGTTTTTTTGCCCAGCTTGCTCAGCCATGTCGGACGCCTCGAAGCAGCCCGCGTACTCCGGCCTCACTCTGGGGGTTGGGCTTACTCCGGAGGATGCCGACAAGATCTTCGTGAGCGGGGAGAAGGTGATGCCTCACTGGGGCGGCAGATGGGGGCTCAAGCCGACGCCCGTGGAGGCCACGCGGCGCGCGCGCGGCACATTGTTCTTTTGCGCGTGCCCACTTCTCGCCTAGCTAATTCGTAACCTTGCGCAATGAGGCTTTGCTGCGGTGCCAGCAGAGCGACTTGGAGCCGGACGCTGACCCGAAGCAGGCGCGCATCCACGAGATCTCCTTCACGAGTCTTGGCGTGTGCCATTACTTCGCGTCTGGACTGCATAGCTTTTTTTTAGGGTAGAAGGTCTCGAGCATGGCGCGCGATCGTTGTTTCGAGCGAGCAAGCGCGCAAGGTCAAGGACCAGCTGCAGAACATTGGCGAGGGCTATTTCCGCTTCTACTCCCACTTGGAAAGAGAAGCTTTCGACTCCACCGGCGAGCTCCTATATGCACTGGCCGCTGACTGCCAGCAAGCCATGTAGCTCGCAGGCGCGTTTGCTCTCCCACCGGCTTGGTCGCCAGCGGATGTTTCCGGAGCGACCAAGTCGGCGGTGCATTTTTGAAGCGCATCGCGTAGCGCGCGAGCTGAAAAGTGCCGGTGATCAGCAGAAGTCAGGCAAGCCGCAGTGGTTACCTTGTGCCGCATGTCCGCTGCAGAGCGTGTCAGGAGCTGCGGCCTCTGCCCTGTCCACGCGTTGGCCTCAGACACTCCGGTCCTGGGCCACGCGTCGCCAGCCACCTTATGCCGCACGCTCGCTGAGTCGTGTCAGGAGCCGCGGCCTCTGCTATGTCCACGCGCGGGCCTTAGATGCTCCGGCCCTGCATTCTGCGATGGTCGCAAGCACGGGAGGTGTCTCGCGTTGACTCAAGTGTGGCATCCCTGTCACATATTGCGTGCTAGGCTTGGAGGGGTAGAGATGGCCGCATGAAGCTGGGGAAGTGCGTCTATGACCAGGTTGTTTTTTGTGGATCTGCTTCCTCCTCCTTTTCAGCTTCACAAAATGGAGGTGCTCTCCCGTTTGATCTCTAAGAAACTCGAGAGCTTCGAGATGGAGGTGCGGGAGAAGGAGTCCACCCAGAACCGCATGCCCCTGTCTGGCGTAGTCAAGATGACTTTTGCCTCGAGCACTGGCCGCATTGCTCTGGAGGATGAGGTCTGCTTTGTTGGCGAGGGCGCCTTCAAGAGGGTTATGGTGTGCAAGAAGTATCCCCTGGCTCTCAAGTTCACCTTCAAGGTTGGCGCGGCCAAGCAAAGCTGGCCGCATCATTGCTTGAAGGAGCCAGAGGTGTTCGACCAAGCCTCTACCTGCCATGACCTCATGGTCGCCTACTTTGGGGGAGTTTTCTTGGACGGCGACTGGTCGCGTACTCTTCGAGGCTCCGCACGCACGCCGGCAACAGACGTTGGTTCTGTCACCATCGCCGAGCGCGCGTGCGAGGTCAGTGAGACCGTGGCCCGCCAGCAGTGGATGCAAGCCTGCACTTCCACGCTGCTTCGACTTCACTTGAAGATGCAGCTGGGATTGGCTCGTACTGTTTTGGAGTCGTTTCTGCGGGGCTTCACGCCGTGGGACGCGAAGCTGGACAACTTTGGCACTCGACTGTCGGAGGCATGGGCTATCGGCGCTCAAGCGGAGAGGCGAGCGGACTTTTCCGAAGCTTCCTCGCTTGGGACCGTGTGCCCGGATGACCGCTGGGTCCTCATCGACATTGACCCTTTTCAGAAGTCGTCGATTCACCACGCCAACCAGCCGGAGGGCTCAAACTTGTGCAAGGTCATGCTCCGGTCCGTGACCCACTTGTCAGCGCTGCTGGATCCGCGCAGTGGCTACGCGGCTCACGTGGACCAAAGCTGGAGGATGCCACTGCAAGAAGTCGTTCAGATCTTCAGCGCGGTGTTTTCCAACGAGTCTGAGCTGAAGTGGACGACCAAGTTCCTTGTCTATAATTTGAAGCTGTCGTGTCGCGCACCAGGTTGCTCATTTGAACTGTTGAGACCATGTCCCCAGGCTCAGTCAGCAGCAAGCTCTTGCCGTGATGCGGGAGCTGCAGACCCGCTTCGACGCCCTTGTGGCAGCCTACCGACCTAGTCCATCTTCGGCACCTTCGCGACCACCCGCGACAGTTGAAGCTCCCACAGCGCCCCGTCCCCCTCGCCGCATGACTACATGGGGCGAGACCTTCTGCCAAAAACTCTTGGCACGAAGCCCACTACTGGCTGTCAAGCTTCGAGTCAAGGAGACAGTGATGAGGGGCCTGGCGCAAGTTGAGCAGTGCCCAAAGCCAAACCGACTTCGTGTCAAGTGGCTCGCTGCGCCGTTGGAGTTCTTGTCGTTCTGCAGCGAGGTGCAGGACTCCAATGATTTGTCAGGACCACGCCCAGGAAGACGCAGCGCCAACTGCAGCGGCGATTCATGCGCGGGAGGTGTGCCACGTGGAAGGCAAGCTCGCTGTGTCAGTCTGGGTGTCACTGGCTGACGCTGCTTGGCCGGCGACTTGCCAGCACTACGTGCAGTCCTACTGCGCCCGCACTTGCTTGGCGACTTGGTCCACGAAGGAGATGGACGAGTCCCTGGGGCGCCTCCAGGAAGAGTTTACTGTTCGTCCAGATCAAGCGGGATTTTTTCAGTCCCCGAGCGAGCGGCTGCAGCCCGAAGCGGCCACCAGAGAGCAAAGAGAAATAGATGGCGCGCTGCCATACCAGGCGCGCAAGTCGGAAGCGCAAGGGTCGACGTGGATACGAAGATGCCCCACCATTCGTGCTCAAGGTGGTTCAGGACTGCGCATGCAGCTTGGTGTGTAGGGGATTCTTCGGCGTTCATGGTTGTTTCGCATAGATTGCTCCGTCGCAGGACATGCTGCGGACGCTGCACAACCTCTTGCCACTGGATCGCCTTTGCTGGAGTGCGCAGGAGAACGAGCTCGCGTCGACCCAAGCAGGCGCGAATCCTATGTGGCAGAAAGGCTACGATGGCGCCTTCAAGTTTGCAGGGGGGCGCCGCGGCATGAAACTTTGCGAGCTCATGCGCGCGGACTGGTTCCGTTCAGAGCCGGACTGCTACGGCCTTCGCTCGGAGTTCATCATAGACGTGTTCCTGGCAATGTTGGCGTGGATGCGTCCGCATTTTTGTCAGCTTGGCCAACACTCCACCACTGAGGAGCGGCAGAACCACTTTTCGCACCAGCTTCGGTTCTATGGCGTGCAGCTCTCTGACGCAGAGATGGAGTCTTTGGCGGGCGCTGTGGTGGCTGCGACCTCCGTGAGAGATGTGGGTCTCCAGCTACATTGCCTTGAGAAGACTTGCCGACCCTGCCTCTGCGGCTTCGCGATGACTCGCGATGGCAGCACGGAGTTGGGATGGACTGGCTTGTGCTGGCGGGCGTTTCCGACGCGCGAGCCAGTCCGCCCCTGCGCGGCACAGACATAGGCAGCGCTCTCGCGAAAGCAGTTGCGCACGCGCTGCTTGCGCGCCTCAGGCTGTCAGCGCGAGCGCGATTTGCTGTGCGACTTAGGCCCGGCGACCCAGGAGAGCCAGGCCTGATCGCTTGCTACAGCTTTGTCACGCTGTGCTTTCATGCTGTCATGGCCCCCCCGATTGCACTTGACTGCTTGCGCCCATGTCTGCTCGCGCACGAACGGCAGGAGCCACGCAGACTGGATAGCGAGACCTAGGCCGCATCACAGCTTTGTCATACTGCGCCAAGCCTTAGTCAAGCCAGAGAGCGCCGAGCCACACATACACACAAACACCCACGCACACACATCTAAATAGCTTTGGCTTTGGCTTCCTTTCAGGCTGGTCTCACTTAGGGCTTCGTGGCAAGGGCTGCGGAGGCGAATGGTCGACCTGCGTTTGCACCTCAGATTTGTGTCAACTCGAGGGCGCTAGCGCTCAGCATGGCCCAGAAGCAGATGTCGCTGTGCGACTGAGGCTCAACCCATTCTAGGAGACCCAGAAGGCTGAGGCTTGGTTGCTTGCTAGAGCTCAGTAATGCTGTGCACTCATGCTGTCACTGCCCCCTCGATGTCACTTTACTTCTTTGCCGGGCCTTCACTTGTCTGAGCTGCGCTCGCCAGAGAGCCGCTGGGGCTGACAGTGGTGCGTAAGGAGGCACTTGCCATTGCGCTCATGGCGCAACCGCTGCTGGACTTCATAGCCTTCAAGTACTTTCGGGACTTCCTGACTCGGCTGGATATGCACTTTGATGATCCTTTGAGCGTAGATACCGAGTCTGTCAGACAGGCGGTGCGTGAGCGCGTCGCGCGGGCTACAGGGGGCCCTGACGGTGACGATCTTCGACGCCGCTGTGGCATGTTCCTCAAGTGGCGCGGCTTTCCTGCAGCTAGCCGCCCCCGCGCTCGGTCGCGATCACCCACGGACTCAGCGCCGCCACGACAAGACTTGGCGGAGGAGCTCGCGGTTGCTCGCGAGCACTTCGTGGACTACATGGAGGACCTCGAACTAACGCAGCACTCCCCTCGCAGCGTGCGTCTGCGCACGGTGGCTGCCGTTTGCGAGGACCGTCTGAGCTGCATGCACGAGCTCTGCTCCGCGCCCGAGACGAGCGTGTGGCAGACGCCAAGTAGAGAGGCCGTGGCTGGGTGGGGTGCTTTGCTGGAAAGACATCGCCTCTTCCTTGCCTGGCGCGACATGCTAGGGGCCGCCGAGGATCTTGACGCTGCTGACGGGCCCAGCCAATGGTCTGGAGATGCTGTGGCCGGCGCGTACGCGTCGGATAGCCGGAGCTCCTGCCGGCCGTCACGGAAGCGGGCCACGTCTCCGTGTCCTGAGAACGCGCACTGCCCGAAGTTCTCTAAGAGGCACGCAGGCGTCAGCGAGGCGAGAAAGCGGGAGTACCTGTTCCTCTACGCGGCGCACGCTCGATGTCTTACGTGCCTAGAATTTGTGGCCAGCCAGTCTGACTTCAATGTTGCTTGCAAGTCCGCGGGCAAAAGTGCCCGAGAATGGGCTGTAAGTAAGCCGAACAGTGCAGTCCTCGACGACGAGCTGGATGCTTTTCTCTGTAGGCACGGCCTGTGACCGCGCGGGAGGGGGCCAAGATGCAGGCCGAGGCCCTCGAGCAACACGCCCGAAAAGTGTCCAACATGATTGGGGCGCGGCCTTGGGAGTGAGACGTGTCTAGCACAGAAGCGACGGCGCGGGCGGATGTTTCCGAAGCGCTGTCGCATGAGCAGAAGCTTTCGAAAAACAAAAGAAGCTCCTCTCGGGAGCCGGTCGTTGCAGCTTGATCTTTCTTAGTTGTTTCTGCAAGTGGGCCGGGTGACCGCTATCGCTGAGTCTTGCTAGGCAGTCATGCGCGAAAGCTGTCAGGCGGATGAAGCGGCGGCACGCGCCTCAGAGTGTAGCGCATGTTGAGGGCGTGCGCCTTGGTTGTCTGCTCAGTAGACATGCCGAGAAGCAATCGAGTCAGCACGTGCCGCCACCCGCACGGACATGCATCTCAGTCAGTCATGCTACACCTGGGTCTTGCTAGGCAGTCTTGCGTGAAAAGTCTCAGGTGGATGGAGCGGCGGCGCGCATCTCAGAGTGCAGCGTTGCGCAGTGATTGAGAGCGTGCATGTTGGTCATGTCTGCTGCGTAGACATGCCGAGAAGCATTGAATTCCTGTAGCACGGAAAGGCGTCTCAATGAGTCATGGTATCTGTGCTGCTTGCTACACTCTCAGCACAAAGTCAGTTTCCATTAGGCAACAGACCCAGACTGCCCGGATGCCCGCTTTCTGGCTGAAGCAGCCTCTGCTCGGCATGTACCAGGATAAGCTCAAGGACTGCCTCGGCACGGCGGAAGCTGTCCGGGAGAGACACTGCGCAGGCTGCGGCTCTACCGAGCGATTGTGGCAGACCGAGCCTGGAAGGATCAAATACGAAAAGCTCGGCCTCTGCGAGCCTTGCTGGGACTGCTTGATGTTGCCGGGAATGTCGGCCCAGAAGCAACTTCGTCAGTGCTCGCTTCTCACCGCAGATGGACTTGCAGTGGCGAAGCATGTGATCTCGGCATGCATGGGCATGGAGGCTGTTGGTATAGAGCAGGAGTCCGACTTCCGCCACGCCGTGAGCGTGGCTCTCGGCCAAAGGCCCTTAACGTGCCCTCGTCGCTGACCAGGGCTTGGGCGGCGGAAGCAAGCGGCAGCCGCGCTCAGCGGACCCTTGATGTGCTTCTTTTTTAAGGCATAGTTTAAGGCATAGCCTGTGAGCATGGCCTTGGGATTGAGACATGTTCGAGTGCAGCAGCGACGGCGCGGGCGGGCGTTTCCGAAGCGCTGTCGCACGAGCAAAGCCCCGCGGGAGTGCGTCGTTGCCGCCACGTCCCTTGCCCCTTGTTGTTTCGGCGAGCGTGTCGGGCGAATGCCACAGCTGGGTCTTGCTAGGCGGTCGTGCGTGAAAGTTATCAGGCAGATGAAGCGGCGGCGCGCGCCTCAGAGCATAGCGCAGCATAGTGATTGAGGGCGTGTGTCCTGGCCATGTCTGCTTAGTGGGCATGCCAAGAAGCATTCAAGTCAGCCCGCGCTGCCGCCCGCGCGGACATGCATCTCAGTCAGTCATGCTACACCTGGGTCTTGGTAGGCAGTCATGCGTGAAAGCTGCCAGGCGGATGGAGCGGCGGCACGTTCCTCAGAGTATAGCGCAGCGCAGTGGTTGAGGGCGTGCGTGTTGGTCATTGCGCCGACCTGCGTGAATCGACTGCTTGCTTCATCTGACCCTCGAGTAGACTTTCTGTTGCAGGCGTGGGGAGAGTTGAGCCAGGCTAAAAGCCACCATTTTTGAGGCGTGGTGCCAAAAATGTTGCGCCTTGCTTGCACAAACGTGGAGCCATCGACGGAAGTTTGTGATGGCAATGCTCTCGCATGGGGGTTGCTTCTGGAACGTGCGTTGCGTGAACTGGGGCTCGTGCAGCGACTGGCTCTGGAGACGTAGGCGGTGTTTTTCCGAAGCGTCGCAGCATGTCGCTTGACAACTTTCAGGAGACCACGCTCGATCGAGTGAGCAAGGCCAACCACAAGCAAATGAAGGTCTGCTTGAGGACGGTCTATCACGTAGTGAAGATGCTTTCCTTCCCAGGGAAAAAACCCTTCTGCAAGGCCATCCTGCGCATGGTAGACAAAAAGCAGAATGGCCTTTTCCTGGAAGTCACTGGCAACAACGAGCAAGAAGTTCAAAACAAATGCAGCCATACGTGGCGCACAGCTGCACGATCGTGGCCGGCTTGCTGGTGGTTCAGAATTCCAAGTGGCTCGCTGGATACTCGGCGACTGTCGGCTCGGCAGCGCAGGCCAAGGTGTTCGTCATGCCGGTGGCTGCGGCCCATCCTACGGCCATGGCCCTGCAGTCCTTGTGCCCGGTGGCCAAGTCGAACATCGGGGAACTGACTTCGCACTGTCAGGGACCCGTGCGAGCCGATATCGTGGGACTTCTCACACACGTAGAGATAGCTCCTACTGCCAAGCCCAAGGCGACGCTCTCCAAAAAACAAAAAAAAAAAAAAAAAAAAAAAACAATAAAACATTAAAAAAAAAAAAAAAAAAAAAAATAACAAAAAAACAGAAAAAAAACAAACAAAATAAAAAAAAAAACAAAAACAAATAAAAAAAAAAAAAAAAAAACACACAAAAAAAAAAAAAAAAAGGAAACGAATCGAAGGAAGAGATTGCCATCAGCGCCTGGGGCTCGCGGATGGTGAGCGCGGCCAGAGACATGAAGGTAGGCCAGCTGGATCGACAACTGCCTCTTGCACAAGAAGCTCGATGGGTCCGTGGAAGGCTCTTGCGAGGACTTCCTGGACTCCGACCGGCACAGCTTCAGCCACCTGACCACAGATGTTGCGGGGAAGCGCGCCGAGCGCTTGCGGCAGCTCGACTGCGACAGGGGCCACGCCATTTCCACGCCGTGGAGCCTGCAGGCCGGCGCGCTGCGAATGAAGACGGACGGCTCGGAGAAGTACGTGTCTTGCGCAGCGACCGTTGCTGCTTGCCCCTTGACTATGCAGGACCGAGCTCCTGAGCCCCTTGTCTGCAGTTGGGTGACAGCCCTGTAGTGCTAGACTAGAACTCATGCGCTGACAAACCGAAACGAGGCCGCTGTGGAGGTTGTGCTGCATGGCATCTGGGTGACGAACGTGCACGGCAGCCCCAGCTATACACCTTGTAAGCACTGCCGCACCAAAATTGATGCAAGCACACAGGCCTGCAAGAAGAAGGCTGAGGGCTGCGCTTCCACGCCGAATGACGAGGTGGCTGTCCTTGCAACTTTGGACATTGCTGACCACACGGGCTGCTTGGAGCGTGTTCTCGTTGGCGAAGCTGCGCTGTGTGACTTGTCGGCTGCTGAAGATAAGCAGGCACTGCTGCGTATCCTTGACAAAGAGGGGCCCGAGGGGCTGTGCTTTCGAACTCAGCTGGACATTCGCTTGGCCACCAGCTCCAGCATGAACAAGTATCGGCCTGCGACAGACTCTACTGCTGCTACGACCCAACAGGACTCTCAAGACTCCGATAGCAAGGCTTCGATCACGACAGAGTGTCAGTTCCAGGTCCTGGCGGCGCAGCCGTGCTTGGGAAAGGCCTACGATGCTCATAGCCGCCCCATGATCAAAAAGGTGCTGCGCCTTGCCGGGTCGAGGCCAGAAGGGGCCGTGTATCCGGTTAGCAGCGTGTACACTGACGTGTCCTACTCCGGCATGGGCATCAAGGTCAACGGCGCAGTGATCTTCCCGGCCTTTGTGACCATCCTGGCACGTGCAAAGGACGCAGGCGAGCTGCGTCGATTTGGCGATCAGAGCGACGAGCACGTCTTGATTCAGCACGCCCAAGTTGTGCCTGTCGACGCGGCTGTTGCAGAGGAAGAGTTCTGCGTGGAAGCCATGCGCAGCTTTGCCCAGTGCTTGCAGTACAGCATGTCCGACGGGACTCCCCGGCTACTTCTCGGAGCGCTGACTCGCGAAGACAAAGCGGGTAAGGTCACCATGGTCGTGGAGCGCATGTTTCGTGTCAAGGACGAGGGCCAAGTGGACAACCTTGCTGCTGAGCGCTCCCTGGTCGTGGAGCTGCAGGCTGACTCCGCGCAGACCACGGCGACGAAGCGTCCGGCTGACGCCCTCGTGGCGCAAACTCCCTCCAAGGTCAAAAGCGGACGCTGGGAAATTCGGAAGGAGACCTAGTAGTAGTAGTAGTAGTAGCTTCGAGTCTTTTCTCACACCATTTGAAACGCGACCAGGAAGGCGTGCTCTTTGCGAATCCCGGGCGCTAACTTCATGTTGACAGGCGGCTGTGAAAAAGGCACGAGGGCACACGAGAACTGGAACGCATGCGGACTGGATGCTGTGCAGGGCCCGTCAGCAGCTTCTGGTGCAAGACTATGGCGCAGCTTGATACCATGTCGGACTGCGCTTTGCCTGCGCCATCCGACGGGTTGGAGGAATGGATAGAGGACCGCCAGCGAGCCGTCGACAGCTGCTTCAAAAACCGCAGCGCCTGGTCGGACCTGGACTGCCGAGTGTGGCAGCACGACTATAGCTTCAAGAGCATTGAAGCCTGGCCGCTGGATGCCTGCGTCGTGCACTCCGAGAACGCAAGTCAGAATGTGTTGCTGGGAAGCCTCAAAGCTGCCTGCTCCTTGGCGGACATCCACAGCTGGCTCGCAGTGCGCGTCAACGTAGTGGTCACCCTTTGTGGCCGGGAGATGACCGTCCGGGGCGCTCCGCAGGATTGGCGCCAGTACTTCGCAGACTTTGGCGCTCGTCATCTCCAAGGACACCTAGAGGACTGGACTGTAAAGCAGCCGCGCAACAGCGCGGACCAGCTCCGGCAGTGTGCTCTGGACTGCTTCACGCATTGGAAGCACCTCTGTTGCCAGCTTTGGAGGTTGGCCAAACTTCACGTCTGCGAGAAGAAAGACATGCAAGTCTTGTTCCATTGCTTTGGCGGCATCAACCGCAGCGCTGGCGCGCTCTGCGCGTGGCTCATTGTAGCCTACGGCTTTTCTGCTGCGAGCGCAATTGATCTCTTGCTCGAGAAGCGCCCTGGCCTTCGTCCATGGCGTCATCGGAGATACGTGCTGTGGGCTCTGCACGCGGTGGAGCAAAGTCGAACTTCTTGGCGGTTAGACTTCGGCGACTGCAAGGACGACCTTGGCGAGCGTGATCTTTGTGACTCCTCCGGTCAGCATAATTACCCCGTGAGTGAGTAGAGACTGAGCGCGCAGGTAGTGATGCACGGCTTGTTGCTGAGTGCAACGAGCAGGCGAATGTTTTCGAAGCTCTGTTGTCTCAGTGGCTGACTGTCTGCAAGTGCGTGACACCCGCCTCGCACGCGACGAGCAACAACAATGCGAGCGAGTCACGAGCGCTCTAGGCTTTTGCTTCTTGCTTGTGCGCAGGCGGAAAACACCGGCGCGACGCACGCTCGAGTCAAAGTCCGCCACGCGCAGCCTCACGCGCAGCATCATATGCCACAGCATGCGCAGCATCGCGCGCAGCGTCACGCACCGTGCCACGCACACCTTGGCGCGCAGCATGCAGACGAGTGGCCCGGAAGCAACATAGGCGACAGGCGAAGTAATTCTCGAAAAGTTGGTAAGAGAAGCTGCCAGACAACATCAGCGCATTGAGCAACCTGCGTGACACGCTTGAGCGCTTGCACTGACTCCACGTTTTGCTCTTCGAGGGAAGCCGAGTGAAGCCGGACAACATCAGCAGATTGAACAACTCACATCAGCAGCTTGAGCATTTGTGCTCATTGCACGATGTTGCACTTGAGTGGAGCCGAGGGAAGCCGAGTGAAGCCGGACAACATCAGCAGATTGAACAACCTACATGACACGCTTGAGCATTTGTGCTGCTTGCACGCTGTTGCACTTGAGTGAAGCCGAGGGAAGCCAAGGGAAACCGAGTGAAGCCGGACAACATCAGCAGATTGAGCAACCTACATGACACGCTTGTGCGTTTGCATTGAGACCTCGTTATGTAAGTTTCCTGCGCTCCGGTCTCGCTCCGCCCAGGTGGTGGTGGTTTCTCCACGGTGCCTCAGGTGTTGGTTCTCCCCCGCCTCGCCTTCCGCGCCACGCGCCTGGTGGTTGGTTCAAGCTGGCGCGGAGCAATTCTCGCCCTTTGCCGCGTAGAGTTAGCTGCGGAGCAGTTCCTATGTTCCGGCTTGACGCGCGGCGGGGCTCTCAAACACCTAAGCATGTGGCGCGTGTGATTTATTACTGTGTTATGTTTTAGTCTTGTTTTGTCACACCCACGTCATGCGCAGCATCGCGCGCAGCATCACACACCGCCGCCACGCACAGCTTCGCGCGCAGCATGCAGCCGCCGTATCTTTTAACATGCGCTTCGCGATCTTCCTCGATGCTGCCACTTTGAAAACATCAGCACATTGAGCAACCTGCGTGACATGCTTGAGCGCTTAGTGTGGACTCCACGTTTGCCTGTCGAGTGAAGCCGAGGGAAGCCGAGTGAAGCCAGACAACATCAGCAGATTGAACAACCTACATAACATGCTTGAGCAGTTGTGCTGCCTGCACGCTGTTGCACTCGAGTGAAGCCAAGGGAAGCCGAGTGAAGCCGGACAACATCAGCAGATTGAACAACCTCCGTGCCACACTTCTGCATTTGCATTGAGACCTCGCTATGTAAGTTGCCTGCATGTCCAGGAGCTTCGCTCCAGTTTCGCTTCGCCCAGGTGGTGGTGGTTTCTCCACGGTGCCTCAGGTGTTGGTTCTCCCCCGCCTCGCCTTCCGCACCACGCGCCTGGTGGTTGGTTCAAGCTAGCGCGGCAAAAAAATCAACATCGCGGTAGTTTGCTTGCTGCCTGTTTGTTCATGTTGGAGCCGCCCGAAGCATGGTATGCATCATCGAGATCCACATGCCGAGCCACTCGATCTACACGCGCGACATGATGGTGGGCAAGATCGCGATGAGCAGGGAGAACCTGCACTGAGAAGTGCATGAAATTCCTCAACTTTTAGTGCCATATTCGAGCTACTGACAAAAAGCGGAATCTGTCTGTGTGCAGCTTGTCGCGACTAGACTACTTGATCGCTAACAACTAACTTGCCTCCATGCTTCCGGGCCACTCGTCCTCTAGTCTAAATCCCCTACATCCCTCCGAGAGAGGGGTTCCAGTACACGCAAACCACTACCCCCAGGTAAATTGAGGTATGTACCCTTTACATAGTGACTGTACAGTGGCTTACCCTTTACATAGTGATTGTACAGTGGCTTTATATCCCATGAAAACCCCCTGGTGGTAGCTTCGGTTTGGGGGTAGTGGAAACCATCTCAGAGCTTTAGTTGAGTCTCACTGGCTGAACGCCAAGTCTCATTTCAGCTTCCCTCTGATTGGTGGTTTGGTGGTTCAGAAGGGTTTCCCATTAATGCTCTGCACCAAATCCCTCCAATCACAAAATCAAATACGAATCTAAAGTTCCCACCAATCCCCAGTTGGGGCACCTATTGGATTGGGGTTCCCACACCAAATCCCCAGTTCCCACCAATCCAAACCACCTGCCTCACGGGCTACCTGATCATTCCGCGCCTGTACCACTTCAGGTCCGCGTTGAGGCACATGTCCTCTGACCTCGCGAGAGCAGTTGCAGCCAGCGAGCCCTCGACTGAAGCGAGCCGCAACAATTGGCATAGGCTGGCAACAAAGAGAGCTTTTTTGCAGCCCCCTTCTAAAAATGAACAGAACCCAAAACAACAAGAAGAAACAGAAAACTTGATCCAAGAACAGTGAAGGAAGGGAACCCTTGGGCTGGCCTTTTGAAAAGGAACCAACTGTCACCAAGTCTACTGATAAACCTTGCCGCTCGCCGAGTTTGAACTGCTCAAGTCAATATGCCACCCCCTTCCCGTCCCGCCGCCTTTCCCCCTCCCCAAAGCCCATGGATCCCAACGAGTTCCTGCCTGCTAATGAGAAGGCCCTGCTCTGTGTGGTTCCAGGACCTCGGCCAGCTTGGCACTTGGCCCTCGAAACGGCGCTTGGCGGTGCAGTAGTAGGTGGCTGTGGGTCAAAACATGTACCAAAATGGCACCTTGGTGAATGGAGCCAAAGACCAGTTGGGGGAATTACGTGTTTTGCTGCCACACGGCCAAGCGCATTTTTAAAGACAAGAAAGCCGACCCGGACATGGAATGGTTTTGCAAAGGCAATGAAGGAAATCCGCCAGGGCCTTTTGTCCGCGAAATCTGAAGGTTGCTGTGTTGCAGCCCGGAGACCCTGGGAACAATTTTGGCATAGGAACATGACAGGAAGCACCACCTAGTTTGCCAAGTAAAGCCGACCAAATCCATCAAAATCCACTTTGTCTCACCTCTTCACCCGGAAAAGCCGGCCAAAAGCGCACCAAGTCCCCCCGCTGATTCTGCGCGTGGAGAACACAGGGCGCCTGGATCGCTCCCTTCTTCTGTGCCTGAGCACCGTCGAGTCGAGGGTCGGATGCGTTTTGAGGCTCACCCCCTGCTCACCTTGGCTTCAGAAGCAAAAGAACAGCCACACTGCCCACTTACCCAGCAGAAATAAGGGGGGCCTGTCTCGGGGGGGACTATGTCTAGTGTAGTTTGATCGCGGCTCCGTCTTTGACTCAGCGGACCATCACTTCGCCTAGTGGCATCCCTGCCTAGAAGCTACGGGCCTTCCCTATTGGGCCCAACACAGCGGTAACACATGGTCAGGGCATGCAAGGACACTTTCGCATCCGTATTACTATCTTAAAGTGCCCTGACCGGGCCATCTTCCGGCCTCCTCGCTTATGCACACAGCTACGCCTTGTTTGGACTGTACACACTTTTCGCCCAGCTTGGCTTGGACTTCGCAGCCGTGCACTTCTCTGACGCCTCCTTGCTCGGGAGGTCCCACTCTGACTCCCCCTCCGTCTCACCCATGTAGAAATGCTCCGTCAGATCCGCGAGGCTCACCACTTGGCCTGCATCCGCGTCGAATTCCTCCATGAGGTACTTCAAGAGCTTGTTCCTCCATGCCGGAAAGTTGTGGAGTTTCTGGCCCCTCAAGTTCGCCAGATCGCCCACAGCGGCTCTGAACTCTTCTGCATCAGGCACAGCTGCCCGAGGCAGCTCACTCTTGATGACCTCCTTCTCCTCCTTCGCGGCCGCCTCAGCCTTCAGGAACTCCGAGGTCGCCCCACCCGCCGCCATGATCTGCTTGATGGCTTTTCCCCACCATTGGCTGCCGTCAGGCAACGGGTCGACCGTCTCCTCCCTCAGCATATTGCCGTAGGCGATCAGCACCTGTTCCATCTGCTTGGCCGCGCGGTCTATCATGGCAGCTCCGGTCTGAACCTGGACCATGTTGGTATTCTTGGTGTAGGTGTACGTCACCTCCATGCCCGCCCCGCGGAAGAGCTTCTCATTCACCTTCTCAAGGGGCGCTCTCATCTTGCATTGGCCCATGTTCTGCACCAGGCGGTTCTTGAACTCTGGCTCGCTGTCGAGATGCCCTCCGCATACTTCTCAAACAGGGCTCTGATCTCACCCTCCTTGAATCCCTGCACGGGCACCTTAACCATTCGCTCCGCCGATGCCGATGCCGCGAACCACACTCCTGCCACCGGTGCTGTCTGCCCTTGAGCCGGTTTCCTGGCCTTTCGGGCTTCACGTTCTGTGGTGACACTGACCTTTCCGTGTGGCTGCCCGTAACAGGTCCATAGCGTCTGCATTTTCCTTTGTCAGGGCATCCGCCAGTTGCAACCAGGTAGGGGCCCACCTCACATGTGCACCCATCCTTCTCAGTGATTCCCGCACAATCACCAGGTCAATTGCAACTCTCTTGTCCCCCACTGAATTCGGGCTTGTAAATGTTTGCAAATGATCGTAAACAGATTTACAGTCAACGATGGCCTGGATGTTGAACTTCGGCAACACCAAATGTCTTTCCTTCAGATTGATATCCCCCTCAATCAACTCCCCAAGATGACAGGCTAGCCACTCTGCGTGCCCAAGCCCATCAGCCAGTGCTTGCGTTTCCCCCGCAAACGTTGACCCAACGACCCGCTTCAGTCTGTAAGAACGCCAGGCTGCCGGAGTCCAAGGTGCTGTCTTTCCGTCAGCCAAATTGCGATCCGTCACGCCTACGATGTAACCCGCCTGCGTCCCTTCACGCTTGGCTTTTGCAAAAGCCGCATCTGTGTGAAGGCACAGTCTCAAGTCTTGCAAGGGTACTGCTTTCACATGCCATGACAAATCCTGATACTGCTTTGCTCACTTCACCGCACGCGCAACTGTTCTGGCCTTCTCCAGGGTTGGTTTCGGAAAAAGCTGCTGACCCATGCTGACCTGTACTGCGAGATCTGGTCTCGTTTCCTTGGCCAACCACAGGGCTCCACCGAGGACACTCCGCAGGCTCTTGACCTCCTTGTCATTTACCACCTCTGTCCCAGGGGCCCGCTTTCTCAACTTTGGCTTCTCTAGCTGGTTCACGAAATCAACTTGTGACACAAAGATGATGTCTGTTGTCTCAGGACACTGTTTCAAATATGAGCCGCAAAACTTGCCCTCGTCCATCTGCCACTTTCGAAATGGAAAAGTCTGACGAAGCTTTCGGACGGCCTCATCGTAACTGGAACCCTTGCCTCCTGTCAGCACATCATCCACATGCATCCCAAGAACACCTCCCAGTCCATGTTCTGCCGTAGGGTCCTGCCAAAAGAACACACATGGGTCCAGCTTCGACTGTTTCCACCCTTGGACTTGCAAAGTGGATACAAATTTGCTGTACCAAAGCTGAGGACTGTCATTGAACCCGTACAGTGGTTTCACGACTTCAAACAGCGTTTCAGGGTGCACTCCGGGAATATTCACATTTCGGGGACACTTGAGGTATAACTTCCCTGCATCTCTCTTCAAGCAGTCTGCTTCCAGAAAAGCGCCTGTAACATCTCCCAGCTGCATCCTGAAACCACCGCTTGCTATCGCTTGCAGAACCACGAAGCGTCCGTTGGATGATATGGTGGGCGAGGCTGTTTTCCCCCCCTGATCAAATCGAACAGGTCCGGGTCCTTATCCCCTCGGGCAGTCCACCAGCCCTTTTATAATCATCCCACCATTATCGTCCTCCTTCTCCACCAGGACATATCGTGAGTCCACCAGACGATCGGGAAACTGCGCTGCTATCCGCCGGGATTCTGCAACCGAAAGAGGAACCAAGGCCTGCTTATTGTTGACCACATTGTTGTATTCTTTGAGAACACCAACATCTATTTCGGCTCTTGCCTTTGGATTCTGCCATTTGGAATCCCGCAAATTCAACTCTTTCCGTCCTCCGGCGAGCAACACATCGTCGGTGCCTGTACCAGCCCAGCAAACAAAAGATGCATCATCGTCCTCATCAACTCCGGGCAGCTCAGAAAGAGCTGTGGCTTGTCGTGCACTGTCGATACATCCAACGAACTGCGGGTCGGTGCCACTGCCAGTCTCTGAAATAGCTATAGGTCCCCGGCCACCGGATTGACTCGGGGGTGCTCTTGGTGGGGGCTCACTGCTCCCAACTCCCGGAACCGGAATTCCTGGTGGAAACCGTTGACCCCCAATAAACTGTGGCTCTCCGGTCCGCATTCGCTTGCTTTCTGGCTCCAGGCCAGTATCGTGCCTAGGCACGTTGTCTAGCCGATCAGCTCGCTCTATCTCATCCGGCACCGCAGCCCGAAATGACTCAGGCAACCCTGCAATCTGCTCTTCCCATGACTGCTGACTTCGGCTTCCGGACGACACCCATTCTGATTCTCTGCCGATGGGCTGCGATCCCGATCCAGATCCGGATGATGAAATCGGAACCGCATGCGGTGCCACAGGAGGAGCCTCTGGCTGACTCACCCCTTCTGGCCGGCAGTCAGGCACTCGCTCGGTTTCCGCATCAGGGGGCGTTGAGCCCGGCGGATATTCTGCACTCGTGATATCCAGGAAATTCTTCTGATGGGGGTTAACCCCTCCAACTTCTGGGAACAGATTTGCTGCTGCTGCTCTAAAATCCCGAACCAGGAAACGGTCTGCTTCTCGCTCTTCCCCTGTTCGTAGTCGTAGCTGTTCTGGGGAACACTTGATGACCCTGGCATGGCAACCCAGTAGTTTCCTCCAGCTAGTCCAGCAACAATACCGGGGCCTCTCCATCTGGCATATCCCCTTTTTCCTGGAATACCACGACCTCTGCGCCAAACTGCTACCTGGTCGCCATTCCTGAATTCCCGCAGCGGTCTCGGCCGAGTGTTCAGAGCGATTCTTGCAGGTTTCGAATCCGCACATTCCAGCACCGCCTGTCTGGCCAGCAGGCGAATTCTATTTGCTCGAGCAGCGAGGTCATCTTCAATATTGCACTGTTTGCAATCGGATTGGGGTTGTCACTTCCAATCAGATCATCACCCGGGATTTCTGGGTCCCTCCCTAGTACTATCTGAAAAGGACTGTAACCACCCCGCCGCATGAGCATGTTCTTTGCCTCGACAGTGATATCGACGCATTCCAACCATGCATCATAGTCGGCCGGTTGGTACTGATCGAGCACCCGTTGCAGCATGTCTTCAAAATGACGTCCTTGGACCTCAACATTTCCAATTTGCTCATGCGCTTCCCCCGGAATATCAAGAGGCGTTGTTCCATCTCTTTCCAGAGCATCAATGAAATGTTGCCCAAGATTGCATCTGGACGCATCAAACTTAATGAAACGTGGCCTCCCATATGGCTTTGTCCAGGATTGTCTATACAGCCGCCGGATGAGATCTGAAGATTCTTGCTCTCGAAAGGGCGTCATTTGCTGCAAGCCACTTGCCCGGCACACCCTTCTTCCATCCCGGCAACTGCTTGGCATCCAAACCGATGTATCTCAGGGGTGCGATGTCCTTCGGAACAGTGGATTGTTTAACTGCTTTGGGTTCTCTTCGGGCGGCGCAAGTGGCACATTCGAAAGCTTTCACCATTTCTAGCACCTCCTCACTCGCGCCACGATGTCTCAGGATCCTGAGCATAGCCGCAGTGCTAGCATGCCCCAGATTGACATGCAATTTCTTCACCGAGTTCTCAATGCACCTTCTCTTCTCTCCCTTGATTTCTTCCATGGCCAGCACATGCTGTCCCGCCTGCTGCATTGTCTCGTCCAACGCTGCTCCAGCCAGGATTTGCCGCACCAGCGTCTTCGGATACACCTGGGATTGCACGGATCTCTGCTGTCCCCCCGATGCACCCTCGATGATCTGGTGTTCGTGGTCGCCTGAACATCTCAGCTTCTCCAGTTGCATCGCAATCCCAAAGGACGACGTGACGAAACCCCAGCACCAGCTGCCACGCCTTTGAAGACTCGATGACAAACTGACGGCCGGCGTTCACTTGTTTCAAGGCGGGTTTGCAACACCATATAACCATACGTCTGGCCTCATCCACTTCGGACAGAAAACCTTCTTGGTTGCGTCGTTTCTCAAACGGTGTGAGGTTTTGAATGCGAGACAAGGGTCCGGGGACATGACAAGTAGGTCCGGTTCCTCCACCTCGATCGCATTCTCCACCATTCGCCGCTGCCTGGGATCTCTCCAGTCCCAGCCATCGCTGAGATCGTAGACACCCACTGACTCATAGCCCGCCTTTCCAGCCTCATCTCGAAACCGTCCAGGGCAGAACAGCTCCATCACGGTCTTCTGCTCCTCCTCAGCCGCCATCACCTCCGCAATCTGACCCTGAAGATGCTGCCTCTGGTGACGAGACATCACGCCCCAGGCGCCACCCTCGTCATCGTCAGACTCTTCCACCAGGTTGCCCTCGTCCTCCTTGACCGTGGTCAAGTCGCCCGCCAGGAAGACGTGAGCTCGCTCGGTGACGCCGTCCATGAGGTCCAGCTGGTAGGACCCATCCGCCGGCTCCACCATCTCCACCTTGGCCCCGATCCTTGGGAACTCAATTTCTGGTGACCAGGTTCATGTTCGCCCCCATGGCCTTCAGGCATCGCTTGGAGACCAGGAGCGGGACTTCTCCCGGCACCACGAAGAAGACGATGAAGATCTCCTTGCCCTGGATGAAGCGCCTTGCCGATGGCCTCGTCCACCGACCCATTCCCATATCGGAATTTCTGTGGGGTGAGCGGCAGGTTCTCAATCTCGTGGCCATACTTCGCCAGCACTGTCCGGTGTCTCTCCAGGGTCAGCTCTCCAGCCAGGCCGCGTCCGCAACCGGTATCCAGCACCCCGTGCCCGGCTTGGTGAGTGAGGAGGCATTGCGTTACTCCGTCCTCAACCTCCTCGTCCACGCCATCGCGCGCCACTCTCACCTCATTCTGATTCACCGGCAGTGCCTCCGGCTGATTCACCTCCTCCTGGAAGGCCTGATGGATGTGGTCAATCTCCAAGAGCACGTCCGATTCCGGCTGAGCGGCCTCGTGCTCGTCCTCCAGTTGCACGTCCTGGCCATCCCGCAAGAACGTGCCCTTCAGGTAGAAGATCGACCTCCCCGTCCACAGCTGCCCCACATGCATTCTTGCGCAGCCCGCCTCCCTCCAGTTGCTGACATACTCAGTCTCTTCTCCGTTGCTCAGGACGATGACGGTCTTCCTCTCCGAGGTGAGCTCATCCAGATCCACCGGGCAGCTCCACTGCCTAGGCGCGTAGAGGGAGTGCCGTTCTATCCGGTGATGCCGAACCACGCATCCCGGCTTCGTCTCCCAGTAGTCGCCCTCCTCGACAATGGACTCATCCCATGGTTCGTCCAGCTCAACCTCGGGGTCCTCCGCCACCTGTTCCTCTTCTTCGCCACCCTCCTCCGTGCTGTCCGGCGCCTTGGTCTCTGGCGCCTTCTTCCTCCACGGGGGCAGCGGACGTCCTGGCCATTCTCCGGGGGGCGGTTTCCGATGGGAGCCGCCTTGAGTTGAAATGGACCTTCTCTTCGGACCACCCAGCATGGCCATGAACACGTAATTCACCTTGCTGGGTCCATCTTTCCCAGCATGTCCTCCTCCACTGCCGCCAGTTCGTCGGGGGCAGTTCCGGCTGAAATGACCGACCTGTTTGCACTTGAAACACTCACCCGGGCCTCCAGCTT
Source organism: Effrenium voratum (assembly GCA_963377175.1). NCBI lineage: Eukaryota > Dinophyceae > Suessiales > Symbiodiniaceae > Effrenium > Effrenium voratum. The sequence goes on from CAUJNA010003816.1 coordinate 662,830, forward strand.
CTTCACATCCGGTTTGGCCTGGCGGCCTCCCGATGGCAGCCCCTCTCCTTGTTGATGCTCGTTCTCGTCTGTTTCCAACTCAGGAGAACCTCCACCGCGTCCGACTCCTCGATCGGCTCGTGCCCGTCGAGGATCAGCTCCACCGGGTCGAAGTTCTCGGCCGCCAGCACCGCTTGCTCGAAAGCAGGGTCATCCACCATGACCTCATGCTGCGCCTCGGACGCCTCCACCGCATGGACGTGCTCCCGTCTGGTTGCACCCAGCCCTTCCGGATACGTAGTCCTCAGCAATGCAGCGATGTCCTTCTCCTCGTATGATTGCCTCGCGGCCGCGAGGACCACCGCCTTGCGCTCCGGGGCGATCTTGGCGAACCTCAGGAGCAGATAGCCCCTCGCCACACTGGGAAAATTGATCCCCTCGGCCTCCGCTGCCGCAAAGGCCGACCTCACCCGACCCGTGAAGACCGACGTGGACTCCTGCTTCTTGACCTCCAGGCCAAAGATCCAGTCCAGCACCTCCCCGGTGCGGTCGTGGGCCTCATCTTCCGGGAAGCGGTTGTCCAGCACCTCGTAGATGATGTCCTCCCCACCAGCTGTCTCGAGCTTCTCCAAGCCGACCTGGTCGAAAGACCTCACCGCCGTCCCATCCAGAAGTGTGAACAGCAGTGGCCCAAACGCCTCCGCCGGCATGCCCTTGGCCTTTTGCACCGCCAAGAATGCCCTGCTCCAGCGCTTCCACCGCTTCCACTCCTTAGTCGGGTTTTCGCCATCTCCGCTAAACCTCCTCTGGTTCTGACCGCCGTCCTGCCCAGACGACAGCATCTCCAGGGCTCTCGCTACCAATTTGATCGCGGCTCCGTCTTTGACTCAGCGGACCATCGCTTTGCCTAGTGGCATCCCTGCCTAGAAGCTACGGGCCTTCCCTATTGGGCCCAACACAGCGGTAACACATGGTCAGGGCATGCAAGGACACTTTCGCAGAACAGCCACACTTGTCTAGTAGTACGTAGGTCTAGGCCCTCCCCCTCCCCCCAATGTGTTCTCCCAATTTGAGCGCCCTCAATCAGAAAAACTCACGCCCGCTGAGGCCTGCAGCCCAATCTAAGCCCACTTACCCAGCAGAAAAAAGGGGGGCCTGTCTCGGGGGGGACTATGTCTAGTGTCGGAACGCAACAAACTAAATGGGAGAAAGGGTGCCACTGAACAACACTGTTCTGCAAGCTTCCAAACTTTGCCAGACGCTGCACCCGCGCAAATCCGAGGCGCTGTCAGGCAATGCCCCGTTTCTTGGTTCACCACCCGGTCCTCCTGCGAAGCGCTGAATTCTTACGCCGTGACCCTGGTCTAACATGTGGGACCTAGCTCGATAGTTCTTGGATGTGCAAAACAAGCCGGGGACAAACCCCACACCGAATTGCTCGTATTGAGGGGAGTAAAAAACCATGGTCTAAGTTTTACAACGGGGATATGGGAAAAGGGAACATGGGGCCGAGTGCACCCTTGCGACTAACCGAGGTAAACAGGACGCCTGGAACAAACGCCCACAAAGTGCCCAACGCGTCCACCCCAAGCCCAAATCTTTAAGCAGTTGGTTGTCAGTGCAAATCCGCCTACAATCTTGGGACCTTGAATCAAAAGCGAGCCAGTTTTCCGGTCCGAAACCTTGAGCTCCTGCCCCATGGGAGGCTCCCCCGGCTCAAAAAAAAGACAGTGAAGGAGCCGGGCCAAAGCAACGGACGCGCCTGAGGACTCCAGCGCTGGTGGGTGTCGTGGCAGGGCGCTGCCACAACGGAGCTGCCGGCCTAATTGAAGGCACGTGGAACAACAGCCGGGGGAACCAAAGGAAGTCGTTTCAGAAACCAGCGGAAACCCACAGAAAAGAAGAAACATGATCTCCATGAGGCGCCAGGGGCGCCTGTGGTTTGAGGCTGGCCGTACGTCTCAAAGCCACCCTCTTGGGTTTCGGAACATCCCACCAGCTGTTTTTAGCGGGATGTGGTCCGGAAAACTCACCAAAGGAGGGCTCCCAGCGATTTGTCCAGCCAAATGAGGGGTGAAGCCCTGAAGATCACATGGTCTACGGGGCATAGGAGTCTGTCAGGAAAATCTTCTTCAACCCCTGGTGTTTTTCGCTGAGCCCCTTGTGAGATATGCGATTTGCATTTTTTGCTGACAGCCTTTCAAGCAGTCCTCCAAGCACCCCTCCAGGAAATTAAGTTGTTGCTGTTCCATCGGTTTCGAGTGAGAAACTCAGACTCAACGGTCTTAAGAATGACATGCTTCCCCCTCTTGGGCATGCGATTGTTTGTAAGCCCAAATGGATTGGTGAGTCGCCTTGGTTGTTTCTGGACCATGTTGCCATTCGCGCCTGCCGCTCCCAAATGGACCGGCATGACTGCCGGGTCTTTGACCAAAGCGTTGTCTTCAAGTCGGGGGGCCAAGGTTTGAATATGGCCCGCCACATCCAGGCACAGGCCGCTGAAGTGGTTCTGCAGAAACACCCCCGGCACCTTGCGGAGAAACTGGTCACCGGCCCTCCAAGTCTAAGCCATGACCCTAACCCCTTGGCTGTTGGCTCTACCAAATTGGTTAAAGGTGTTTACAGGCCTTACGGGTGACCCCCAATCTGCGAAGCTGGGCCAGTTGGGGGCTGTGGGCGCTGCTCCTTTGGGAAATAGAGAGCGAAACTTATCGAAGACCACCACCCGGCCGGGATACAGTTCCAACTGAATCTGACTTGCACACATGTCCCTCCCAGGACAAATGAAAACAAGTGTATTTTACCGTATGTTGGATCTTGGACAGCCTTTACATCAGTCTTCCCCATGGTTCCTCAATCATAGTTTAACTTTTGATTTGGGGGAGCTTAGGTAAGCTGGTCAAGGGATGTTCAGCCTGTGCCCGGGTCATTTGAACAATGCATGAGGTCCACACCCCAGCAAACGTATTCGTTGTGGGACGCTTTGGGGGCAGGATCATGCACATGAATCCGAAGCTCCAAAACGGAGTGTCAGCCAATGTCAGCCAAGTGTCCTCAAAAAGGGGATGGTCAAAACCACTGGTCCCTGGTAGACTTGTTCCCAGAAGTGAAAGATCCCCTCTTAAATGGTACGCCCTCCTATTGCCAGAATCAAGGGAAAGGAGGTTGTTGATCCTGCGTTCCCATCAGCGCCCGTATCGCTTCCGGAGTGCCGAAACAAGTCGAGAATTGGCTCCCGCAAAGCTGGGAAAGAAAGAGAAACCGAAGCGTGAGCTTTCCTTCAAGGTGGCTTGTAGATCAGTTGCTTGACAAAGATGAAACAAATGTGGAAAACCAAAAGGCCACCAAGGTAGATTCGCTTTGGGCAAGCAAAGGCTGCATCGTTGATTCCCTGCAAATCGCAGAAGAAGGAACGCTCCGATCATATGCAAGATAATGCGGAAATGATGTGTTTCTTTACGTGCTCACTAAGGGAAGACCAAACTGGAAACACAACAAGTCAAAGGAGCGGATCTGGGATGGTTGCGAGGCATGAGGAACAACAAACATGGTTCTGGAGTGTGGCTGGAGTCATGACTCTTTGCGGTGTTAGGAAGGCAGTCCATGTGAAACAACGTGGGTTTGGGAGGAACGGGGATGCAGTTTGAGGAACAGTTGTGGGAATCGGGCCAGTGGACGCAGCCCGGCTTCTGGACATGCTTCCCAACCAGTGGCATTAAACAAAAATATGTTGGTCTTTCCAAAAAGGCAACAAACTCACCACAAGCCCTGGTTTAACGGGTCCGGGCCCTCACATTCAGATGGGGATTCATGTCCACCCACCACTGAGGTGGTTCCCAATTGGGATTCATAGACTCTGTGATGGTTGTCGCTATCAAAGCTCAAAGGATTTTTACCCTTTGTATAAAAACAAAAGACCGCAGACCATGTCTTTTAAGTGGATTTGGCTCAAAATAACCCAATACCCCCCCCCCCCACACAAAAAAAAACACACACACAGATCCGACCCCCCCCCCCCCCCTCCCCGCCGGCCGCCTGCTGCAGGAAGGGCCTCAGAAGCTTTGGGCTCTGCAGCCCCACCGCTACCAGGCCGTAGTCACTGGATGCCTACGCCGGACAACTCGCCGGACAACTCGCCGAAACAAAGAACCGCTTGGCAACCACCAAAACGGGGGCAAGCTGAAAATCACATGTTCAGATGTGTCATATTTACCCAACCTTGAACAAAAAGAGTAGATTTGGAGGAGACCCAGCCGACAGGTAGCTGAAGTGCTTTGGCGGTCAACTCAAATGTCGGTCATAGGAGTCATGTGACCCCCACTTGGCTTTTTCTGCGTTGAAGCTGATTCGGCAATCTGGGCGCTAAATAGGGGATCATGCCTCCATGGTGAGGCCGAGTCGACAGGAAGGGATCCCGGGCATCAGGGTCCTCAACCCCTTTCAGCATGTCAAAATTGTGGGCGACCCTAAAAATGGATCCTTTTTGTTCGGTTTCCCTTTTGCCAAAAAAAAGGTACCCTCAAACACGCACGACCACGCACACACACACACACACAACCACACAAACACAGCCACAAACACAATCCTAAACACAAACACACACATTCACACATACACACAAACAGCCTTTGGTCCCCTGTCCATTTTCAAATTACATGCGTTAAGTGCATCTTGAAACACACCACGCCAACCTTCCCAAACCCATTTCGCGTGTTTTGGGCACCTCCATTTTGCTGGGCGCGCTCGTCTTCCTACCCGAAGCCGAGGCCCCGCGGCCGAAGGAACGGGTCAGGGGTCGGGATCGGGTCGCCTTGGCCCTGGCGGAGGCGCGGCCGTTGTTGGCGCAGGCGGAGAAGAGCTCCGCTTGGGCGCCGCCCATGGAGTGCCCCGTCACCAGCAGCTGGCGATACGTCGGCCGAAGGAGGGCGCTGGGGATGGATTGATCGACTGGGAAAGGTCGGGAGATGCTGGGAGGTTTGGGGAGTTGATGGAAAAGCAAGCGGTTGGCTTTTGAAGAGATGGAATGCCGACATATGCCCAAATAAGGTGCGAAGGATAATGGATCCGACATGGTGAATTCGGTGGGAATTTATGTCCACCAACCATTCCAACCCTCCCAGCGCAAACATGGAACCTGTTTCAGGTTCCATGTTTGTTGTTCGGAGTTACTGAAATCAACAGCAAGCCATATGATAAATGCGAGGTCACGATGAATGCTGAAGGCAGTTGGCAGAAATCAGAAGATCTGATTCTTGGCTTTCTCAGAAAATGACCTAAAAGGCACCATGTGGGTACAAACATGTAGTGACTAAAGTTTCAAAACCGGGCGACCGGGATCAAAATGGAGAGCAGCCCCGATTTTCCGGCTTTCCGCAACTCACAGTGGGATAGGGAAAGCCATTAACATAATGATTCCAAACAAAGAACAAACCCGGTGACTTCCACCCTCTTTGCCCCCGAAACTTGGCCAAAAAGGGCCTGAAAAATGGTAACGTCCCAAGAGCTGCTCCGCAAAGGGGTCTGGAGCTCAATCAAACACTGCTGCATATATTTCATCTTCATATCGAGGTTCTTCGCTACACCGCAGACCCTGGCTTGATTTCCGATTTCCTTGCTCCAATTTCTTGACGGCTTGCAAAAGAAGTCTTTATTCACTTTGACAACTTCCTCGAGCGGATTTGCCTAAAACTGTCGAAACTTGCTATTTACCACCAAAGCTGTCTTCCCAGAAATTATCTCTATTTGCTTAAGTCCCCTCGGAAAAAAATAAAAAATAATAATAATAAATATGTCCAGTGGTGATAAATTCCTTTTACAACCAACAGGGCAAAATCACAAGTATTCTTAACCAAATGGAAGTTATAAACTCAGAAACTCGGAAAGTAAACTTGAAACCCCCTTGAAGTACCCCCCCGGCTCCCATCCAGTCAGCCAATTTCTGCGCCTTGGCTTGCCACATCTTGTTTTGGCACATACCCACATATCAAATTGATAAAATGAGGGTTTCCTAAGGTCGCCCCTCATTCTCTACGTCTGGATTTCAGAAATGAAGACTCTTGACTCTTTGACTCTTGGCTACTCAGCGCTGGGGTGGTTTTCTTTGGTTGGTGCTACCTCTCAGCACATCCCAAGGAAATCGGGAAGGTTTGCTTCCTCAAATGCGGCATGCCCCATTCAGGGCTCTGTGAGGTTTGCTTGGGCTCTTGTGTTATCTTGGTTTTACCTGATTGCAATTACATGGCCGTCTATTTGGTTCTGATTTAGTGGAAACCTATTGGTGTCCAGGAAAACCGAGTGGTCCAAAGGTACGGTGGGGTAGCAACTTCACCCCCTGGTGCCTCCGAGCAGAAGGGCAGCTTTGAGCGGATGGCCTGGCCATTGCGGCAGGGCATTTTGCTGCACATGTGGAAGGACACCGTAAAAAGCACAAGGCGGCAGCGTCCTGAGCAGGGGCCAGAATTCAGATACGACTTCACTTGCAAGGGCCCCCCCCCATTTTGCCATGGGTGCTCCCACTGAACGAAACCTGCAAAACTGGTTGGATTCATGCGTGCTTTGCAAGCAAATATGCATGAAGCGCACATCAACTTCTCAAGCCCATGTCAAGCAACACATATTTCGTTTGCAGCACATCATTTTGTTGGGTGCCCGCTTACTGACTGTGGGTCTGATTGGCGCACATGCCGTCCCCCGGCCTCATCATAGTCCTGGCCTGGGATGCCAGTGGCGGATTGAGTTCTTTTGGACGTGTCATCCTTCTAGGGATGCCTTCCCCATTCTTTCCAGGGATCCTTCTTTCTAGAAAACCTCCGGAAACCCAGGCGTCCATCTGTTGGAAAGAACGATGGTTGCAAAGAATGGCCTAGAATCCCGTTCTTTGCCTGTCCACCTTGCCATGGAATCCACGGGTCCCGTTGAAAGAGAAATGGTCTTCCAGAAGCCCCTGGCAGATTCCATGTTAGTGGACGCGAGTGTGATACCCTTTCAAACTCCCTTCGAGGTTCTCTTGGGATACTCCCCAAATCAACATGCGGGGGTCCATTGCCCAAAAGGGTCTGGCATTTGTGAACGGCAATGATCTTTCGAGATCCCTTCGGGTGGCTTTGTCCTGTTTGTTGGGGGGCTGTAGGCAGGCCCGCAGTTTTCCGGCGTCCAACCCGATTGGCAAACCGCTCTTCAGCTTCTGGTACCGAAGTATACCACCTCCGCTCTTGACCAACCGAAGAGTTGCTTGATTGGTCCGTGTCTTGGTCCACATTGAGGAGAAACCAGAACCCCCCCTCCTCAACCCCCTAAACTCAAACCCCAAACTCAAGAAATCAAGGTGAATTGTCACGAATCGCTTGTAAAGGAATTGCTTACATCCAACAACCCCACCTTTTACAAACAAACCTGGAGGAATTGCTTACATCCGACCGCCTTTACAAATCAACTGGATCGCCTAGGCTTTCCTGAGACGCCTCCAGCACGCGGCATCCGCCGGGTCGCTGCGCAGCATGGCCCGCAGCTTCTCCGCGAAGCCTCAAGGCGCTCCGAATCGAGCCGAAGCTTCACAGCTTGCTCGCAGTTTGCCCAGTTGTTCAGTGACCCTGGAAAAAAAGGGGGACCCTTTTTGGGGAGGACCGGATTTTTAGTGGGGCAGTCGCCAAAAAAAGGGGAAAATAATTGGTGCCACTGAACAACTGAGTTTGGCTCGGCGTCTGAAGGGTCTCGAGAAATGACCTGGATGGCCAGTTGCTGCTTTTTTCCAGCCACTTTAGCCCAAAAACCAGCAACAGTGACTGAACACAGCAGCAACTTGGCTATCTAGGGAAAAACCATCTGTTTGGTGTCCCCCCTTTGTCTAGGTCCTCCAGTAGAGAGGATAGACCAACTTTTGTTTTTCTGTAGCCTATTTTAGTAGGCCCCCAAAACAAGTGGTGAAAGGGCAGTGCTGGGGGACCTAGTTGTATTTGTTGGAACTTGGAACTTGGAACTTGGTAGTTTCTGGGGTGGAAATGCTTGGAACGGCTATGAGGTCAACCAACCTCCCATCCCATAGAGAATTGCAGGGGATTTGGTTTTTGTCCCTCTAGATAAATAACAAATGGATAGGTCGCACCCAAATAGTTTCAGCAGGGTGAACATACATGTTGTGCCATACAATCCCCTTGTGGGGCAAAGAAAATTCGCTCAACTCGAATGGGGGAAGAGTGGCTACTTTCACCCTGGAATGTTTATTTCATCTGAACCCATCTTAGGGTTTTGTTGAAAGGAAACCCGTCTTCCAACTCCAGTCAGGTTCCATGTTTGTGCTTCCATCTTCCGGTCTCTTCGCCCTCGCTTGCGAGATAAGTTGTGGTGATCATGGCAGTAGTTTCCTTGCTTTGGTGGTAGCCAATTTTCAAGCGGAACCATCGTGTGAAACCTACATGTAAGCAACACCATCTTACCATGGGCAAGGATATGCGAACCCTCCCACTGGAGGAACCTCCGGTGCCTCCATGTTGGCAAATCAGAACCCCCCTGTTGCGAAAACTGATTTGCAAATCCCGTCCCCTGTGGGGGGGGGGGAATGTACAAGGAGTCCCCGATTTGTCCATGACCACCCACTGGAAGGACTTGTAGCGGGCGGCGCATTTTGTGTTTTGGAGTTGGCACCCTAGTCATGAGCAAATCCCGGCTTGGCTTCGCTTGGGCTACTCGAGCATCCCTCGGAAGTTCGCACCTTCCATAGGCGAACCAACTTATTCTCATGATTCGCATGGTGGAGTGGTGGAGTGCTGTAGCGCAAGATGGCCGGCCAGAAAGGAAAATAAAAGACAGGGGCGAGACGTGATAAAACCGGGGCTGTGCGTGTCAGCAGTGACTAAAGAAGGACGAACAAAGGCCAAAGAGGGAAACCCCCAATGAGAGAGAACAACTTTGTGGAAACCAAAGCAATAATCTGCACACCCAACGTCAACACCGAAAGGTCAGACCCGTTGAAGCTTGAACAAAATATATATTTTTAGAATTCCTTCAGTGAAACTCTAGAGGGTATCATCTTTGGAGGAAAATCGTCTTCCAGGAGCCAAAGCTGTCGCATGTCTCCTGCTGGTGTTGGAAGGCTCCACACTATCATGGACCTCCAAAGGGGGCTACGGGGAGGGGGCCAATCGCCTATTGCAGCCTTAAGGCCCTAGTTGATGCAAGTCTCACCCAGGGATGGCACAAAGGCCCCATGGCCCGCGGCGGAAATATCCATGTTGCGCGGTTGCAGATAAGAGGCCATTGTGCACTTCCCTCTGCCCGCAAAAGTCCGTAGCGTAGATGTCCGCGTCATAGACCCTGAGACCAACCGGATTCGAAGTGGTCGAAGGCGCGAAAACACGGTGAACCAATTACTTGCCAATTGCAGCAGGGCAAAACAAACCTTCGTGCCTTTAAAGTGGATTCCAAAAAGATACTTTTTTGACCGGGGCTTCCGTGTTGGTCCAAACCTCATAAGAGATGCCATTACCGCATCCAAGTCTCCAGTCGCTGACGTCTGAACGGTCGCCTCGGGTTCGAACATCGAGGTGCCGTCCTCCATTTAGGTTGGGGTCAAAATCGCGGGACCCCCACTAATCGGATTCTTCGTGGTTCCCTTTCAATTAAACCAATCTTCGAAAGGATACCCAAGAAACACATCCACCCATTAACGGTCATCTGAACGGCGAGTACCTCAGCTGGCGAAACAATGTTTAAAAGCTTGCAAACTCTAGCTGCTAGGACCCTGGTAATCGTTTTCATGTTACCCTGGAGGATAAATGCTTTCTACCACCAATTCAGAGGGCAAACATGTTACATTGAAGGAAGTAATGCAGCCGGGATTTGTCTGAACATCTAGACCAAAACAAGAAATTCGGTCCGTCCCCAGCCTCTCTTGGAGTCTCGAGGCAAACCTGAACAATGGTTGCCCATGACCATGATTGCAAGTGCCTTGCCAATGGGCCAAGCTGGCCTTTACATGGCTCCAATGAGAATGGTCGTCATTTCGCACACATGAATCACTTCCCGGAAAGTGAAGATACAGTCCGCTTCCCTGGAAGCATGGAAGGAGTACCACATCTCTTATGGGCCTTGCCCCAATGGGATGGTCAACCGGGTCAACTGCCAGAGCTCGCATGACGTTTTGCAGCCAAGAGATTCACAACCTGGCTGAATCCCCTCCCTTCAGCTGGCAGTCCCCAAGATGCTAGGCCATTCTAGCCCTCGTAATCACCAAGCTGTGAATTGTAGGGTGGAAGGACACGCACCCTCCCCCATTCATGAGAATACGTGGGCATCCCTGAAAATGCGACTTTAGAGACTTGCATCGATCACGTTGATGAAGTCCATGGTCGATTCAACATAGGGGGCTGGGGGGGGAGGGAGGGGAGGGGGAGGGAAAGCCGTTATGAAGCCCTTGTTAAGGCCTTACTTATGTTGGGCTTGTTTGCGGCTTATTTGGGCTCCCTCCCCTTTCCCTCCCTCCCCCCCAGCCCCCATGAAAATACTTGGTTGCTGAACCCTATGCAACAAGTTTGACTTGTTGTGGGTGCAATGGCAAATCCAGTTTCCCAAAAAGTTACAGGCCAAAGATCCAACCAAATAGCCTGTACGGAATACACATACATCATACAAATTAAGTAAGCGAAAAACTAAGTGAGCGGAAAAAAAAGGGAAACAAAACATGTGGGGGAATTTAATGTGTGTCGATGTTCCCCTGTTTGGTCTGTTTTAATCGGAAACCAAAGGGAACACCACCTTTTGGTGGATCCCCAAAAAAAGGACGCACACCAATATGGATGCAAGCCGTACCCAGCGCATTTGTGTCCAAGGCTCTTCCCTCAAAGGCCAAAGCACACTCTAGGCTCCTGCAAGCAAGGACGTTCCGCTTCGAGTAGCAAGACCCAAACCACCCCAATGCTATAAATTGAAGACCTGCACTTCCTAAACTTTGGCATGTTCATGAAATAATCGCTAGTCACTACTCTTTGGAGCCCAAAGTAAACATGAACAGAACCAGAAAAGTCAAACAATATGCCAAGAAAAGTGAGGGGAAACAATTCACCCCCTTTTGCCTCCACAGAATGCTTGGGAAGGGGAAGTGATCAAATCTTCAACCGGCTGCTTTCTGTGAGTCCGTTCGCACGATGCCTTGCTTCAGACTTGGAGAAGCTCGGGTCTGTGTGCAGGGCAAACGGAAGGGGGCAACAGATTGTAGGGTACAACCTCAGGCTAACCAAGCTTGTGGACGAATAAGCTTAAAGGAAACTCTATCATTCAATCAACCAGGAGTTTCTTCGCGAACTTCGGGCGAGAAAAGCCGGGCACTTCTGCACATACAACCATAGCCACTACATGTGGGTGTGAGGTTTCGTGTGCCGGGTAATCAAAGGGACCACCAAAGTTCATTTGGCGGGCCTCGGAATTCACACCCATATCCCGCTTTGGGAGGTATTGCCTTGGTGTTGCAGGAAACGGCGGGCCAGTTGGAAACTTGCTTCAGTCGGCTTTAAAAACAATCCAGCAGGAAATTATGGCAATTCCGGCCAGGGTTTGCTTGTCTGGATGAAAGCAAAGCTTCGACTTAGGTCTGGATGTCTAGCTTGGCCAGAACTAGGCACCCTGCAAGTCAACTGGTTGCTGAATGAAACGCAGCAAGTAATGAAACCCAACATTTGCCACCAGGATTGAAAGGGGTGAGCAGCTCTGCTTGCAATGCCAAAGGCCTCAAGCTTGCCGACTCAGCAGGCAAGTTGGGTTGTATCCATGAAACACCCAAGAAGCTGAACCAAATAGTGCACGGAATTCAAGGGGTCTTTGATATTGAAGACCCAAACTTCAAATCTCGCTTTGGTCTCCTTGGATTCTGGTACAGGGCTGCATGGTCGTGGAAAATCACGATTGAGTCCTTGGCTCGCTTGTCTCCCCGTGTCTCCCCGTATCCATGGTGCTTAGCACCCTGAAGGAGGTGGGTCTTTTCTACAAATGAACGGAAGGAACCCGAAACAATGGGTTTCTCGCTTCCTGAGCGGACTGGCCCAATCAAAGCCTAAACTGTTGATTTACCACTAAAGCTTGACTTCCTGAAAAGTCTAAAGTCCGTGAACTCATGGAGTGAGGTCCCAAAAGGAGCTTCCTCTACAAATAGTTGTTTGTTGGGGTTCCATGTTCATCTGTAGGGGTCACTTCAAGGGTAATATTCGTAACACGGTTCTAAGACTTACTTCCTGAGTTGATGGGCCAAAAAAAGTTCAAACTTTCTGTTTACCACTAAAATGGTCTTCCCAAAAAGTTTAAAGTCCAGGAACTCAGGGAGAGACTAAACGTTGACCGACATCTGGCCCTAAAGGCAAAAATACGGGACCTCCCCCAAATCATTCCCTTCTGCTCGCCAGTAAAACACATAACCAAAAAAAACAAAAAACATCGAAGCCCAAATCCTCAGCCTCAGAACCGATTGAACCGATTGCCCCGCTTTAGACGTGCTTCTGCCAAAGGCTGTGGAAAAAGGAAAGAGGCGGGTTTTTCAACAACACAAAGGTCTGCTTCTGTAGCCGACTCTGGGGACCTCCCCAAGTACACCACAAGCCCTTTGAAAACAGAGGATGCTAAGTGATGTTGTTGTCTTTTCAAGGGGAACCCCCCAAACCAAAAAAAACAGAGACACAACACGCAAAACCGCATCCTCTCAGAGCCTTCCGGAGCTCCGAACAGCTCCGGAGCCCAAAGCTGTTGGAGACCCTTTCGAGCTTCCAGCTGCATGCCACGAACTTCCCCCCCCCATTTCGGGGGCTGGGAGTGACACCCAAACCCCCCCCCAAAAAAAAACATCTCTGGCATATTCCGACTGGCCACCCCCGACCTCGCGACCTCATGACCTCGCAAACTCCTTTTGCCAGGCCGCTCTGGTGGCCTTAGGCCTGGACCCGGCGTAGCCCACCAGATTCCAACCCCACCTGAAGCAGACCCGCCGCCGCATTCCATGCCGTGACCCGCGTCGGTTTGTCTTTTTCCTTTTTGTTCCTCTCTGTTGTTTTTTTCCTTTTTGTCTCTCTCCCGCATGCTGCACACCTTCCTGTTGCGTCTCTGTTGCTTTTTGACCATTTTGACCCCTGCATGCCTCCATTTTGTGGTCTCTGCGGCGTTTTGACTCCTAGCCACACAGCTCACCCTGCCGTCACTGAGACCTTCAGCCGTTCAGTCCCTCTGGTAGCTTCGGGAACCCCTGGCCTCCCAGGACAAAGACAAAAATCCGCGTTCCAAGCAAGCGGAGGTGGGCGAGCTGTTGTGGATGGCAGCCCTTGTTGTGTTTTCACAGGGAAATCAAAAGGAAAGCCACCATATGTGTGTATATATATATATATTCGTTTATTTATGTTGGGAGGATCCCTAAAAAGCCGAGCCACCCAGGTGTATTTCGGGACTTTCTTCTCCCGAGTCCTGAACCCAGGTGCTTTCCCAGCTCTTCTAGACTTTCATTCCTCATGGACTCGGTAAACTTGAAAGTCATAGCAGGGCAAAGAGGGAAACACAGAGTGCAACAAACAAATGGAGAGAGAGAAAGAGAGAAAGAGAGAAATGCACACACACACAAATGCAGAAACACAACTGGCTGGTGCATGGACCGCCCCTTTCTGCAGCCGCTGCTCACACGCTTGTCCCGTTGATGAAATCTTCAACTTCAGAGCAACATCACTGCAGCGACAATCAGCCGGCGAGTTGGCGACCTTCACAACATATGTTGAATCCCCAAAACACCCTGCGGCGCCTTTTTGACTCGAACAGGCTGGTGTACATGCTTTGCATGTTCAGGGGTCCGAAGCCATCAGCAAACTGACAAATCAACCCTGAACCCTCCTGACCGATGTCAACGAGAGTGGTCTTGGAGGAGAACGAGGTGGTTTAACAAACAAAACGCTACCAAGTTGGCCAGTGGCACCCTTACTGAAATGATGCGGAAACTGGACAAGTAAAACAACATAATATATTTATTGCATTTGCTTAAGCCGCCTGGACAAACAAAAATATGTCCAGTAGCGATAGAAACAGGGGAAATCAAAACATATTCTTAAGCAACTGGAAGCTTTCGGCAAGTCTCCTAACAAATCCTTCCGAGTTGCTGCAGGGCATCCACATGGAGGGTCTGCATCTGCGGAGCGTAGATTACGAAGGAGAAGTGGCACATCAAATAGGCCTGGATTCCCAGAACCGTTCCCGCTTGGCTGTTGTTTGCAGCCACTAACGTGCCATTTCACTTTTTGATTGCTGCTGACCCCTCTGCAAACAGGTTTCTAACTTCTTGTGGGTCCATGGAAAACCTCCGACCTGTTTCACAAGAAAGGCAAAGCCCAAAGATCCAACCAAAGAGCCACAACGCTTTGTCGCTGGACCACCTCCTTTTGGCGAACTCTTCCCACCCGCTAGGCCCAACGTTGGTAAGCAAGGCCTCTCTCGGAACAACCTCGTTCCGAACTTAAACGCCTGGCCCGCAGGAACGCAGGAAGGCTTCTGATCTTCAGTTGCCCTGAAGGGACCCAGAAACAAAAGGTTGAACCTGTTGGGGCCATAACTAACCATGGGCCGAATGGGCGAAACCAAAAGGTCAAAAGGTCGGCTTTGGGCAAAAAAACGGCATTGAACTGCAAAACAACTTCCAGGTCCGTCAGTCTCGCGCAATCTCTCCTGGCCAGGGGTTGACCTGTAAAACGAAATGGGCAGTGCGGACACGGGTTGACCAAATACCCAGGAAGCTCAAGGCACCATGGCACCCCGACTTGCGCACCCACTTAGCCGGCATTCCGAATCAAGGAGTTCCACACAAAAGCAAGCCTAGGTGTTTGTGGAAAACTGCTGGTCACTGGTAGATGACAGGAACCAAACTTCTACCAGCCATCAAATTTCAACCGAGCTGACCTCAACGGACACCTTTTGGGCAAATGCAAGTCCAGCCCAGTGTTTTTGGTAGGGGGGCGGTTGTTGGCCCCTCCAAAAGTGGTAAGCCTCACTAAACCCAGGTGGACCCCCAAAAAAATAAACTGGGGTTGATTAATATGGGGTCAACAGTATGCATCTTCTCCCAAAAAGCTCCACACCATGGAGGTCCCGAAATCCCTCTATGGGTCCAAAACAATCCCCTCTATCTCTCTCTCTCTCTCTCTCTCTCTCTTTCCGGCCTTCTGTAGTCGGCTCAACTCGCTGAACGCTTTGGTCTCCTCAGCGGCAGTCAAAGGGCCGACTACATGCGAATAGAAGAAACAAAGAGTCAGGCATGGCCAGCCACTACCATAAGAACATAGTACATGGTACTTTACTTACACCATGCGGATGGTGATAGAACAAGCGCATGTTCCTTGTGCGTAGTATTGTAGCGGCTTGGGGTGGCGGGTTCTCTCAGAATCATGCTGGCGGGTTAACGGAACATCTTATTGAAGTACACCCAGCTTCGCCCAACTTACTGGAAAGCCTCCTGTGACCGGAGCCTGTAAACCAACATCAAATTGGGCTTGACTTCAGGCCAAAAGCTGCGCAATAAAATAGTCAAACGTCAGAGGGCAGCGCGCACAATGGCAACTACGATTGCTTGAAAGTATACGACACGACCTCACCGTGTTGGTTTTGTCCTCCTCTTCTTTGTGGACATGCTGGAATGGTGCCATCTACTTTCACCCTGTTGCAAACATTTACATCAAACAC
Organism: Effrenium voratum; assembly: GCA_963377175.1. NCBI lineage: Eukaryota > Dinophyceae > Suessiales > Symbiodiniaceae > Effrenium > Effrenium voratum. The sequence continues at coordinate 678,493 of CAUJNA010003816.1, forward strand.
GTGACATGACGACTACCTCTGCTCTAGGGCAGTGTCAAGCCCTGATGTTTTCCCAAAGCGCGTCCATTGCTTCCCAACCACGGGGAAAAATTGCCTTGAATATACCCTCCCACCAATTAACCTTTCACCTCACGTTTCGGGGTCCTGGAAGACCATTATCCTTTCAAAGAAACCCCCTGTCAGGTTCCATCTTAATTGCTGGGAGGGTATCACTCACATGATGGATGGTTTACAGCTCATATCCGAACAATTGTTGCCTGGTGGCAGTGGTTTCGTCCTGCATCTTTCCATGGCTGCGTCTGCAAGGGTTCCACACCATTTCCGTTAGCCTACTCAGCAATCCACGCACCCCAGGAAAGAGGACCCTGCAACTGCTTTGCACAATGTCCAACACCCGAAATGGCGGGATCTCGAGTACAGGGCCTACATGATAGTGAGCTTGGTTTACCACAACATCGGCAGAAGACTGAGATATCCGATCTTAAGCCGTCCACACTACCTCATTTGACGTAGCACATTGGCCGTTTGGGGCCCTGATTTCCAAACATGGGCCACAATAGAAAACCCAGGCGGTCGAAAGATCCGGAAAGGAGCAGTCTGACCCAGAAATCTTGCCCGAAGAAACTAAAACTCACCTTTGGGGCCCGAACCCTGATTGAGGGGGAGCTAGGGTGCCTGTTGACAGCCATTTTTTGCAGCAGATTTACAACTTGTGCTGCTGCCCTCATGATTCGTCGGGGTTGCCCTTCAGAACTCACCCTTCTAAAGCCTGCGAAACAAATCCCCAGTGCCCTCCTCTTGCATGGAACCACAAAGGGCCCTTTTTTAGAAGACACTGTCTTCCAGGATCTTCTCAGTCAGTAGTTCTTTGCCCCGAGTGAGGTGGATCAAGAACTTGATTTCCGAATTGACCGAAGCTGCCATTTGCTGTCCACTTGCAGCCATGCCACGACGTGCAAGTCCTGGCTTTGCGGCCACGACGTACGAGTCGCAATGAGTTGGGTTAATGTGGACCCCGGATTAACAAACCCGTCCTGCTAGCGAGTGTTCCCATTCAGAAGTGGTCCGAATCCCCACTAAGAGTGGACACCCCCCTATTGGTAAACCACGGGGTTTATCAATCCGGGGTTGACATTGCAGTGGATGGGAAACAATCCACTTAGCGCCCGGCTTTTCAACCATTCAAATCGTGTGCCTGGATTGGTTCCATCCGTGGAACTTGTTTGAAACCCTGACGACAAAGAAGGCGCCGGTTGGAGGGGAGCCCCGAGAGACCAACTCAAAAAGCCCATGAATTTGTATCTAGGTTCTTTCCGAAAAGTTTAGGTCCATTGTGTCTCATTCTCGGAACGCTCGACCTTACAGGAAAGGATCGACCTTTTTGGGAAGGACCTAACTTCTGGGATGCCTCTGCCGGTATTCAAATTGCAAATGGCATCCTTGTGGCTTTAGGCGAGGGGGGGGGGGTGAGTGGCTTTCCTATGCGTTCCTCGTAGGATTCTGGGTCCGGCGAGCTGCAAGGGAGGGATGTTGGGGGGCCTTTCACCGCCCTTTGAAGACCTGATCCTTGGCTCGGATCACTTCGCCGCTTGGATTCTCAAGCCTCGCCTCAAGCCTCGCTGCCTCGGACCACCGTTACTGCTGTGTCTCATGTCAGGGTGGTTCTTTAGGCCCGCACGCGCAACACGGGGAAGGCTGGTTCGTGGGGAGACGAGTTTGTTCCCAACGATGATCAACTGGGCTGTTCGAAGGCAATACGCAAAATCCTTATCGTACGGAAGGGGTCGTCGTAGTGGCTTTCTATCACCAGTTTCGTGCGCAAGTGTTCATTGTGGATATGGAGTCTCTAAGGAACAATCCCCGTTGATTCATAGAGCTCTGGCTCCTGATTTCAAAGGGATCCGGATAGGTTGCAGTTGGCGTTTGCCAACCTGTCCTTTGCCAGCAGGGTCCTCGGCTTTTCCTGAACGGTCCGTTTCCAAAGGAGATCCGCTCGTTCACGGCAGCCTTCCTTGTTTTTTGGCAAAGGATCCTCCAGAAAAGGTGCAGCTGGATGGCTTTTGAGGACAATTTTCGGCATTTGTTTGAGCATCCATTTTTTGGTCCAAGCAATTCTCTATACCTCATCTGTTCAAATTTGAGAACTGTACTTCTAGAAACGGTCCAAGACTTTCCCTCCTGTTCCCCTGAACTGTTGCCACATCTTCCCATGCGGGTGTTAGCCAAACATGCGGCTCTTTGCCTCCAACAAAAAGAAACAAGAAGGAACCGAACCGAACAATCTCAAACACCTACCAAGAACAGAAAAATCGGCTCGGAGCAAAGGAAATTGTATTTTCCCACCGTTCTCCCCTACGATTCTGGAAAGTACCACTTGTGATTGCAAAAAGGGCCGGCCTCATGGCTACTTCAGATTAAAGGGAGTCTCTGGTAGCGCAGAAGCTTGCCCAAAAGCCACATTTCCCGAATTGTGTCCCCCTCCCCCTTTTGGCTTCAACTCCAGCATGGGATTTTCTCAAGATGGCGGACTCCTGTTTGGTACTTCCAGAGAAAACCAGAAGGAAACCAACCATTTTACTTGGCACACATCTGAGATATATCGAACATCATACCTAGGTCCTCCAGTGGAGAGTAGAGAGGTTAGAATAAGGGTACCCTTTTTTCTGCTGTCTATTTTAATAGGGGAACCCTCCCCGAAAAAAGGGGTGAAAGGGGGACCTAGATACTTATTTCGCCTGCCCCGAAAACGCGAGTTGGCCAAAAAACCGCAGACCGCCGGCGCCTCAGGGTTCGAACGGGCGAGGTGGTGTTTCAGCGTTGCCTCGTAGGCGGTGTGCCTGAGATCATTTGCTCAGTTCAGACCGACTTTTGAGCGGGGTTCTAAGGCTCACTTCCCGAATAAATTGGTCAGAAGAAGCAAACACTTTGTGTTGGCCAGTAAAATGTTGGCTTTCCAAAAAGGGATGGTCCAACAAAAAGTAACCAAACTTTGTGTTGGCCACTAAATTTGGGCTTTCCGAACAGTGTGTAAAGTCCAGGAACTCGGGAAGTGAGAAGGGCCATTGCAGGTAAATGTTCACCGTTCCTTTTGCAAGCGCCACTCAAAATGATCAGCACCCACAAAGCAAACACACCTCAAATTGGGGGTGGGGTGGGGTTCCTCTAGTTGGCACAAAGCGCCCACCTGCAACAAACATCCGAAGCCTAAAAAGAAATTGGGTCCCCTGCAGCAGCAAGAGCCCACCGCGCAGAATGCCACCAGATCCGAGCAGTTCCGCAAGCAAATGCGCTGGCCAAACAGGTCCGGCAGCCGGAAGAAAATGAACTGTTGCTACTTGACTGAGACGACCGAAAGAAATAGGGCACAAGAGCGAAAGGGTCGTCTACTTTCTTGGCTACAACATTCATGAGACCATACCTTGGTTGACAATGGAAGGGGAGCAAAAAAATAAATTTTAGCAGTTAAGTGGGGATTTGCCACTTCACCACAATAAGCAAAAATGTAAAATGCTTCCCAACAACAACCATGATACAAGGTTTTCCCCGGTGCCCAAGGCAGCAAGGCCATGGAAGCCTAGGCTACATACCAATCCCGTTTTGGTTTCCTTCGGAACAAAAAAAGCTCAGGGCTGCTTAGCACCTAGAATTAGGCCACAGTTCCGGGGGTTGGGGGAAAACTACGGTATCTCTCCATGACAAGGTCGGATGGTATCTGCATGGTCCTAGGCCGCCCCTCGACCGGGAAATCAATGCATGCCAATGTGACAAGTGGCAATGTGGAAATCAAGGCACTCCGATTTGCAACCAGAGGAAAGCAGCTAGTTCCCGAGCGGGGCGTCTATACATTTTTCTTGGTCAACATTAAACCCTAAACCAAGAGTTCATTTCTGTTCAACCATCGGGTATAAGCCGGGCAAACATAGATGCTACCACACGTCGGCAGAACCAGTTCAGAGGGACACTTGAAATGCTGGAGTTGGCCTCACTTTGAGTTGATCTGCAAGAATAACACCACCAGATCCTCCAACCCTGCCCCGCGCGACTAAAGTCATCTTCTCCAGTAGGCAAGGTCCAGCACCTCTTCGGATTCCGCGGCGATCCAACGGCCCCCACTTTTCGGCGCAAGGGGCCCCTCGATCCACCAGAAGGAGTCCGCCTCCGGATCCCGCGCCGAGGCCTGACGAGCTGGGTGTCCCACAGGGAGTGATCATTCTGTGCAAACAGTTGTTGCCCGTTTGTCCGAAGCATCCGATCCCAAAGGTTTTCTGGATTGGACCAAACTGGGTGAAAAGTTGCAAATAGATTGAACCCGAAAAGGCTAGGATCGTCTTTTGGGACCTCTTGACATATGGACCAAACCGGTTGAAACCAACAAATCCTTCGCTTCAAGCGCAGCCCCCTGTGGTCGGACCCCCCAGTGACGCCGAAGAGCGCGGCAGGGAGAGACGCTGTGCTCATGGAGGTTGTGCTCGGAGAGCTCCATAAACTCCATCCTCGGCAAAAACAGAAGATTCACATGGATCTCGTGCACAAGAATGCCCTGAACATCTATGGCATCGGCAAATAAGCTTCAAACGTGGACATACAAATATACATATATGTACACATATAAATATATATGTATAATTATATATATATGTGTGTGTGTGTATTTGCCCCTCCCCCTGACCCACGCCTGCTGCTTCTGTAAGGGGGTCAAGTCGCTTTAGACAAATATTGCCAAAAAGGGGCTCATTTCACAAGATTGGCAGACTGTCGCCAAGATTATTCATTAAGACCTTGCCACCCATATAAATAGCATTTGCTCTTCTACGTTCTGAACAAGTTGTCAGTGGTATTCACGGTATTCATCCTTCTGACTCGCTCGATTGACTGCACAACTTCTCTGTTGGGGTACCGGGGCAAGTGTATCAAACAAAAAGGCAAACCATACCTCTTCTGCTTCGCCTACACATCATCGGTTTCTCATCTCAACTGATGTGCAAATCCTCTCCGTCTGTCAGCTCACTAGGAGAACTAATTTCCCTGAACAAAGTAGGTTCTGCACAACACCTGCTGAAGAGCATGCAAAACACTGGCATTGACATGGTTTTCAGTGTCCAAGGGTTGGTGTGGAGTTGTTTCAGTCAATAAAACACATATCCACCACGCACAAGTCGCAAAGGGTAATAACGTGCACACCCAAACAGGAATGACTGAAAGCAGACGCTTCAATCAAAGCGCTTTAACACACTTTTCGATCTAAGAATTGCCAGGACTCTAGATCTTGAAGCTTGAATTCAGTATGCTACCCACCAAAGCGCTTTAAAGCGCTTTAATCATAAATTCAAGATTCACAAACTAGAGTCCTGGAATTCTTGAATCTAGAATCTTGGACCCCAAAGTGTTTTAAAGCGCTTTAAATCGTTTTGGTGGGTTGTGAAACTGGATTCAAGATTCAAGATCCAGAGTCCTGAAAATCTTGAATTTTTAATCCAAAATTGCTTTGAAGCGCTTTAAAGCGTTTTAGGTGAACACAGTCACAGTCAAATGTCAGCAAATGCGGGCATAGTGAAATGCTCAAGATTGGAGTGCCTGAAAAGGGGGTGGAAATCGCGCCAAAATACTGCAAATACCGTCGACTTCTCTCGGGGCGTGGGTGTTGGGGGGGTACTATATTTATGTGAGCCATTGTGAGCCGTGGTCGAAACTTATGTGGGGCCATGGCGACCAGCTCTTGCAACCCCAAGTAGTTAAAGCGGAGCTTTGACCATGGCACGTCTGCTGGGTGGCTTCCTTTGCTTGCATACCCCGCCTCAAAACGACAATCCCATGAAGCAGCAGGTGTGACGGCTTCAAAATGCTGCAAATGGACATGACTCAAGTTTGCCAACACCAGAAAGTAGGTTTGATATAGTCTGTAGCCTGTATCTAGTGAACCTTAAAATCGCGTGATTGCAACAAAGAGCTGAGGGAACACAACACTACTTAACGCAAACAACAGGGTAAAAGTATTCCACATCCACTTGCACTCGGTGCTAACCTGGCTGGTCTTTGGTGCGACGAAATGGCAATGGGGAAGAGCGACCCCAAGAGCTCTAGAAAACAGCAGCAAAGCTAGGCCGCTAGCTTGCGACTTGTTTGAGCTTGCTTTGAAGTCCTATTAGCGACATGAAAAACCTACCCGCTACATTGTGGTTTAAAGGGAAACACCTGCAAGTAGTAGTTTAGTGACGCCCATTGATCGCACCCACCTTTTCTCTGGGTAAAAGCCGGGATGGCAAACATGAATCAAACGACTACCTATCCCGTTTGGTTTCGTGTTGGATAAACTTCTCAGACGGTTGCAATTTGGGTGGCTTTTTTTCGAGGGTACCCTCTTCGGGTTGGTTTTCCAAGGGAAGCCCAAAGGAAACAAATCATTTTGGCGGGTTCCAAAGTCCTATGTTGGGACACACCGATTTAATTGGGTATGTTTTTCTCTACTGCGCTCCACAAAATGGGTCCCCCCAACACCACTGTTTAACAAAAAAAGTGTGAAACAAAAAGTCGACACCCTCATTTCAAGCGCTTTTATCCGCCCAAATCCATTTGAAGCCCGGGCGCTGGGGGTGGCTGTACCCGAATTGCTCCGTGATCCATGCCACCGGGTCGTAGACCGGGACCTTCACCCGCCACCCGGGGCGGGAGCTCCTGGAAAAGTCTGCCCGACGCGGAGCTGCGAGACGTTCAGAACAGATGGGGCCCTGGTGTTTTGCGCATTTTTCCCGCGCGATTTGTGAGGCGTCCTTTCTTCTTTCACGGGTCAGCCATGTCAGTTGCACACTTCCCATGGGTCAGCCATGCCAGTTGCACTTGATCCATCACATACAGGGGAAACTCCAGACTTTAGGGGGCACGGTCTACCCAAATGACCCTGCCTGACGTACCTGGACAGCCATTCGAATCTTGCCCTATCCCTAAATTCAAGGAATGCATTGAACAAAATCGCAGGAATCTGTGAGGAAGGAGACTCCAGGCCAGGCAGTTGCACTGATGTTGGAGAGCTGGTTGATTGCCTGAAGCTTTGGCAGACTAAGCATCAACAAGAAAACTTGTAACTACGTTCAATGATTCGAGTATTTGCCCAAATAGCGGAACCTGAAAATGAGTTTTTCCATTGGTTTCCTGGATCTCTCGATGGGGGGGGTCCACCATCTTGAGAAACTCATGCTATCGCAAAAAAAAAACACGGCTTGGCCCACATCTAGGGTATTCCAACACTAATACTTTCTGACTCTGTTTCTGCCATACAAACATAAAATCCTTGAGACCACAAACGCCTGTTTGGAACCGCGAATAGAACCTCAGGACCTTGAACAACGACCTCCTTCGCTCGTGACAAAAGCCGGAGGATCGATCCTCATGTAGACTCGGAGCCCTCCGAAGCAGCCGTCCAGCCGGGAGAAGTCTCGCAGCGTTCCCTTCCTGACATCCGACTGTGGCAAGGCCCGGCGGCAACAGGCTCAACAGGCTCCACACTCCAATACCCCTGAAGTATTGGGGACATGAATAAGCTAAATGCCCCCTTGGGTCCCTAATTAGCATTCATGCCCACATTTTTGAGCCCCCCGCCCGAGACCTCAAACTGGGTTGGTTAAACAAAGCAAGAAAACTGTCCTTATATCTTTGGTGCTCAACACCTGGAAGTATCAAATCCATTCAAAGTGAATCTGATTCATGTTTCCAGGATTTTCCAGGTTTCGCATCCCGACAATCATCCCGACAGTCTAGGTGCCTCAGGGACCAAACATTTGCCGAAGCACAATTCAAGAGCATACATGTTTGGAGCTGGGCCCTTACAAGATGCAGAATCCTTTGTCAAGAATCTTTAGGTTGTAAATTTGTTGTGTTCCTTCGATTCGAGCTTCTTGGGGTTCCTTGGGAAACCAAAAGCTTTCCGTTCGGAACTGCCCGCGTGTTTTGGGGATTCCATCCGATGCAGGTAAGCTGCACTGTGCCCGGCGTGCCGAAGGTGTATAGCTCCTGAGCCGTTCGTAGTGGCCCCAGTTGCAACCACTGAGCCTGGCAGACTAAGGCTGAAACGCCCTTCTGGGGTTGACCATTGTCCGTGGAAGGGAACTCAAACAACACACAACAAGCGACAACCATGGAGTTGACCATTTTCCGAAGGGAACCCAACACCAGATCCACTGAACAACTCCATGGGTCCTTTTCGCATACCTGCACAACTTCACCATTTCGTAAAAACCATGCTCTTTGCAGGCCCCAGGAAAGGGGGAACAGAACAAAAACAGAACAAACCAGAAACACACACACACAAACACAAAAAGAGCAGAAGGCCTTTGTGTGTTGGGCATCTTGATTGAAGCTACAGCGGCAAAGAAGGTCCCAGCCAAAGCTTTGGTTTTTCCCCAGATAGACGAAAGCTATGGGGGTTCTAACTTCTAATAAAGAAGGGACAGTGATTTGCGAGATTGAGGGCCAGGTGTTGGGGGGCATGCAGTTTGGGGTGCTGGTGGAGGTGCTGTTTTTCGAGCTTGACGGCCGGGTGCTAGGGGGCATGCAGTTTGGAGTGCTGGTGGAGGTGCCGCTTTGCAAGATTGACGGCCAGGTGCTAGGGGTCATGTAGTTTTTTGGGGTGCTGGTGGAGGTGCTGTTTTGCAAGATTGACGGGCAAGTGCTAGGGGTCATGTAGTTTGGGGTGCTGGTGGAGGTGCCGCTTTGCGAGATTGACGGCCGGGTGCTAGGGGGCATGCAGTTTGGGGTGTTGGTGGGGGTGCTGTTTTGCAAGATTGACGGGCAAGTGCTAGGGGTCATGTAGTTTTTTTGGGGTGCTGGTGGAGGTGCTGTTTTGCGAGATTGACGGCCGGGTGCTAGGGGGCACGCAGTTTGGGGTGCTGGTGGAGGTGCTGTTTTGCAAGATTGACGGGCAAGTGCTAGGGGTCATGTAGTTTTTGTTTTGGGGTGGAGGTGCTGTTTTGCGAGATTGACGGCCGGGTGCTAGGGGGCACGCAGTTTGGGGTGCTGGTGGAGGTGCTGTTTTGCGAGACTGGTGCTGGTGGAGGTGCCGTGACGGCCGGGTGCTAGGGGGCACGCAGTTTGGGGTGTTGGTGGAGTGCTAGGGGGCACGCAGTTTGGGGTGTTGGTGGAGGTGCTGTTTTGCGAGATTGACGGGCAAGTGCTAGGGGTCATGTAGTTTGGGGTGCTGGTGGAGGTGCTGTTTTGCGAGATTGACGGCCGGGTGCTAGGGGGCACGCAGTTTGGGGTGTTGGTGGAGTGCTAGGGGGCACGCAGTTTGGGGTGTTGGTGGAGGTGCTGTTTTGCGAGATTGACGGGCAAGTGCTAGGGGTCATGTAGTTTGGGGTGCTGGTGGAGGTGCTGTTTTGCGAGATTGACGGCCGGGTGCTAGGGGGCATGCAGTTTGGGGTGTTGGTGGAGGTGCCGCTTTGCGAGACCGGTGCTGGTGGAGGTGCCGTGCTAGGGGGCGTGCAGTTTGGGGTGGTGGTGCAGGTGCTGTTTTGGGTTGCTGTTGGAGGTGCTGCTGACCGCGTGGGCGCTTATTTCCCAGATAACTGGAAACCATAGGGGCTCTAACTTGTAATGAAGAAGGGGTGTTGCAAGATCGACGGCTGGGAGCTGGTGCATATGTGGTTTTGGGGTGCTGTTCGGTTGAGGTGCTGGTGACAGTACGTGACGGCAGGGTGCTCGGGGACGTGTCTGGTGCTGGCGTGGGTGCTGCGTTGGGGTGCTGTTCGGTTTGCTGTTTTGGGGTGTTGGTGACGGTGCGGGCGCATATGGATGGCAGGGTGCTAGGGCGGGTGCTGTTTGGGGTATTGTGGTTGTCGCATCACCATGATGCTGGCCGCAGCATCGTGATGCTAACCGATTCGGGCGTTGTTGCTGCCCAAACTGTCGCGCGTAATGGTTCGTGGCTGGTGTATCATCCTGATGTTGTCTGATGCTGCTGCAATCGCCGCGGTGCTGCGTCATGGTTCGTGGGTGTGGTGGCGGCATAGTGCTGTCAACATCAGGATGATGCTGAATTTCATTACATTGTCGCAAGATGATTCGTGGCTGTGGTATCATCAGGATGCTGCCTGTACCATCAGCATGAAGCTGTTCACAGCATCATCATGATGCTGTCCGCATCATCCTGATGCTGTCGAACTCATCAGGACGTCGTCTCTGCCTCTTTTCTGCTTGATATGTAGCGTGGACTCTTTCGTGGATGATGTATCAGCATCATCTGTCAACATCATCGTTTTGCTGATGAACTCACTAGGACGTTATCTGCCGTCTATTTAGCGCACTATGCTGAGTAGCTGTGGTATCCTCATGATGCTGTCAACATCATGAAGATGCTGTCAACATCATCATGATGCCGCGGGAACCATTATGATGCTGCGTCATGGTTCGTAGCCGTGGTGTGCTATCTGGGGTCTATGTTGGTGTATTTTTATAGTAAATGGATATGCCGCAAAGATGAGTGGCTTCACATGGGTCATACTATGGGGTTGTACGGACTGCGCTTGGAACCCTGGTGTTTGGAACACCTTTGTGCTGCAAGGGGCCTGTGCCAAGTGTTCAAATTTGTGAACCCTGATGAGCAAATGCCCACACGAATATAACAAGTGCAATGGAAATCAGTGCTAAAGCATGGCGCAACATCAAACAGTACAAAGCATATGGTGCACGTTTGATGTGGAACCCCTTCTGGTTGATGTTTCTAGGCAAACCACCATTGTCAGGATCCCCAAAAAACCACACACACAAAAAAAACACACACACCCATCTACCTAAGTGACATGTAGATTTTCTGGTAGCGCTGTCCTCCACCGGCCGGCGGGAAGTCCGGGAGACGCCGCCGGTCCTCGTCCAAACCGTGCCGAAGCTCGGTGGCGGAATCTGCTCCGCCCTACAAGTTTGACTCACTTTTAGTGGTTTCATACGGAACACCAATTAGTGGGCAAAAGTCGAAGTCCTAACATCCTGGGCAACATGCACCAAAGAATTGAGGGTAGTTCCCGAATTTTCGAGAACCGGCAAGAAACTGGCTCGCATCGTGCGTTTCCCTCCGCGTTGACGTCTGGCATTTCCTGTTGGGCCTTTCTCACATGTACGAATCCACCCATCCCTCGCAACCAAAGGACCGGGGAAGATCGGGGATACAGAAACATGGCGTAAGGTCAAAAGATCGACTCTTCCCTCAAAGTATCGCTCGAAGTGCAACTCACAACTCCTGCTGGTAAACCACTTTCAAGGGGCTTTGCTCGCTTTACTCATCGGTGAGCTCGTGAACTGATGTGCCCAGATTTGTAAACCACACTCCGATGACCAACGCCCGGATTTTCGGCGATCCTGGGACAAAGGGCACATGTGTTAAATATAATATATATATATATATATAACAGAAACACTCCCCCTAAAAATAGGAGTATGCGCAAAAAAAAAGAAAATCCCCAAGGTTTGGGAAAGGGTCCTGGTACCTGTTTGCAACCGGACTGCAGGTGTTTCTCCTGCCCCTACTACAAAGTGCACAGAATCTAAAAACAGAAAGGACTACACACACACACACACTGTCCCCCAGGCAAATCAACATGAACCCAACAAAGTGCCCCAAATTCCCCGTACAAGAACTCAGGTTTCTCGGGGTCCGCGTTATTTGCAGCTCACTCCCAAAGATCTTGAAATAAACAGGTTTACCTTTAAGAACCTTGCAGGACAAGTAATGGGAACCATGGATTCATCAACCCCTCGTGCAACTCTTACGCGGTTAATTTTCCGGCTGCACTGCTGCACCAAGAGAACATGTTGGGGTCTCTGTGAAAGGAACCTTTGTTGGAGTCGATTATTTAAACAAAAAACAAAACAAAAAAAACGAGGCCAGTCGCCCGCTCCGATGTAGCCCACGGGCTGCCCATTTAGGGAGGCTGCCACTTTTGGGGGGGAGCACCCAATCATCTGCCACGTTTTGTTAATCCAGTGTCGCACCGGTGTTCGCGATTTTGGTCCCCGGGCCGGTGAGCTCTTGAACTAAGTTGCCAGGCTTCTACCTTTGAAGAAGGTTCCCTCCATTTTCCCAAGCCTCCCTGGGAAAATGAAGAAAATGTCCAGGTGCAATAGATTCCCTTTAAAATCAACCCGGGAACGGGACGAATCGACAATTTGTTCCGCCATACGCAACTAGAAGGCTCACAGCAGCCCAGGCCCCTGGCAGCTGCTCGCTTTGTCCCGCCAAGCTTCGCCCTCGTGATGAGGAACATGCCGGCAGCAAAGGCCACGGAGACCTGGGCTCACAGCAAGGCGCCACTATGGTAAGCCCTCGTGCTTCCCTTTGGGGTGTCCAACTTTGAGCACACACACATACACACACACGCAAGCACAAACACGGAGAGAGACACACACAGGCACACATGCGGCTACCCGCCCACACACACATGCACATACTCTCAAACACAAAAACACACACACAACCAGAAACTCAAATCCGCCAGCCTCTCTTAAAGTAGGGGGGGTTCTGTGGCGGTTTCCCTTCAAATTCTCCTTTTTGGGGTTGAACAAAAGGCTCGCCATGCAATGCGCCAAGCTCTCTTGACCCCTCACCTGTCTGGGCAAAGAAGACTTGAGGCTGGAAAAGCGGGCTGCTCTCAGTCATTTGAAGCTTAACAGGCTGGGTCCCAGCGAGAGTGTTTCAGTGCTTCAGACACAGGGAAGTAACCACGTTGAGGGCGCCTGTGCCAATCGTCAAAAGTAGGATGTTGCTTCGGCCCCTCGTGTAAGCGCGGTCCTGTCTTGTTTGATGCTTGTGTTGTTTATGCAACAAGTCGGAGCCGCTCTATTGGTGTAACATCTCTCATACATCTCAACGTTTGCCAATAAGCCGCAAAATCAAAACTTAAACTGACATCTGAAGTGGATTGGACGCAGCAAGTCCAGACTTGAAGTTAGCACTGTGCACAAATCAAGTGCCCTGACGCATCCCGCCGGGTGACGAGAATGCAGCCCCACGCGCGCGGGCGCGTCAAGGCCGGCAGGCGCCTCTGCAAAAGAAGCGGCTCCTGCTGCACGTGTTTGTCCCTGCTCCTGCTTGGCAGCAGTTGGTTACAGCCTCCCCAAAAAATGATCAACGCCGAACCGTGAAAAGCAGCGAGACAACAACCGCCAAAAGGCGAACCGGCACCACACACACACACACACACGCACACTTGCCATCCACGAAACGACGAATCGCGATCGCGGTCCTCGCTATCGTCTTCTCCTGCGGTGGCACTTGGCAAAAGAACAAAGGGCGCCTTTGCTACAGCAGCGTTTTTTTCTGGGCTTTGAAAGGACGCTTTCACGATGCCAAGCGGTAAGTTGTCGCTTTGCTCACAAGCGGTCGCAAAGGACTTGAAATGACCATGTCGAATGAGGAACCCTGTTAGCTGAAATTGTTCTGACGTGCCCCCCTTTTTGTCAGACCCTGCCTTGACTGTACTCGGTGTCCATACTCTGGCTCTTCCATGGCGTCTGGGCTTCATTCATCTGCCCGAATTTTCAAATCTCAACACGACATGATCAGTCTCGGAAAGAAACACGCACCGCTAAATCACGTGCTTGTGGCACATCCGAAGCCGACCATGCTCCTTTCGGAACAGTAAAAAAGGCAAATATGAACCCCGGACCTTTCCCGCAATGGCTCGCCATATTTCAGCCACTGTGGTGAATTAATGCTCCAGGTATGGTTGTTTTGTTTTAGTGTATTTCCTGGTCACTTGGAGTAGACAGTCGCGGCTCAAAGCCCCAGTTACATGCTCCCTGCAGGCGTTCGTGAATGGCAACTTTCTCTATTTCACACAACGACTGATCCAACAAACCGGGCTTTCCAGGATTTTCAGGTTTCATGCTAGTCTGCAGTGGTCATTTCACCCAAGGGATTCATCTTTATCGGGCCCAAGCACCTCTTTTGTTTGCCCAAAGTCAGCCCGCCGAAATTCGTGCAAACCTGTGGCCCGGTGTTTTCATGGGGAAGCGATTTTGCGTGCTTGTTCTGCTCATTGTAGAGAGCGCTGCAAAAAGCACAGCTGTCTAGCAAATATCATCACTGGTCAGGCCAAACTCCCTGAAGTCGACAACATTGCTGGAATGTGTCATGCTTCCAAGGGAGCTACCTGTCAAGGCACATCCGATGTGTGTTTTCTTTTTTTTTAAAGGTGTTGGTACACTTTCTTAGTATATGTTAGCACATGTACACCATATGCGTGCATGCTGGCCCCTAAGCCGAGATGGCTACGACGCCTTGCAATCAAATGCCCAGTGACCATGGAAAGGGAATTCCCTTTTCCCAGTTCCATGCACCAAGTGGGCAACCAAGGGAACTACACTTGTTCAAAAGGGAAATGACTGGTGACTGGTTGCCTACTCTACTGGTAGAGGGATCGACAGGGTTTGAGGAGACCGAAGATGAAGAGAAAAGAAGCAGGCTGAAGCGACCCCAAGGGAACTGAGCCCACCAAAAGGGAACAAAGGAAAGGGCTTCTCTTGCTCTCCTTTCGAGAGGGGAATGCAAGGACTGAAAGTTGCGAAGCTCGGAATTCCCAAAAGAAGCTTGTTAGCACGGATAAGGTTGCCAAGCCGTGTCTGCGGCCCGCGCCCGTGTCTCAATTTGCTGAGGAACCATGATTGCATTCATGCTGGTTTGCTGACATACACGAGCCCCCAACCCCAAACTGCAAGTTCCGAGGGTTTTCCGCGGGTATACAGTACTCTCCAAGGGAAATCATGGCCCCATTGAATGTGGACCTACATTGAGTGGTGTCGGAAACCGCACCCATCGGATACTTCATCTCATGGGATTTCCGCACCGCAGCGCTCCGCGCTCTGAGCCCGACCGGGCTTGAGTGGATCCACGTGGAACCCAAGGTGCTGAAATCAGCTTCCAGGTCCTCCAGTAGAGAGGTTAGAATAAGGGTACCCTTTTTTCCGTAGTCTATTTTAGTAGGGGAACCCTCCCCCAAAAAAGGGTAAAAGGGCACTTGGGGGACCTAGGCTTCCCTCCAGTTGGTAGATTGGTTTGGATTTGGATTTGAACCCCTGGTTCTTCTAAGGGGCAACTGGGAAACCATCCCGAAGCTCCAAACTGCAAATCCAACCAACTAGAGTGAAGCTGATTGAGATTACAGAATCGCAAACAACAACTCAAAAGGTCGATGTAAGGGCTCCGAACAAAAATTGCAATTCTCAAGGGACAAGCTTGCCGTGCCTAGGTGCTGCATACGAAGGCCTTCCCCAGCACTATCCGCATTTGGTGCCCATAGCCGCAGCATCCCCTTTTACATCCGTGATAGTTTAGGGGTGTTTGGAGTCCAGATGTCCTCTTGAATGGTGCACACCCCTCTATTTTTCGGGGTAGGTTCCGATGAGGTGGTTTCAACTGGCTTCGGTGCACGTCCAAATTGTCGTTTGTTGAAGCAGGAGCTTCCCCCGGAGCGCGTGAAGTCCGAAAACTGTAGCATGGTTGTGGAATATCATCCTCGTGATGCCAAAATGGGCTCCAATTCTGCCATTTGCTTAAGCCCCCTGGAACAAATAAACAAAACAACACAAATATGTCTAGTAGTGATCAAATCCTTCCAAAACCAACAAAGAAAGATAACCTATATTCTTAAGCAAATGGAAGAAAATGGGTCCCAATTTATAGAAAGGTCCCGTTGGTTGGATCGTCCAAGGCTCCGCCACTGCTGGCAGCTGTGAGATCTCACCGCCAGCTGGGGTCACATCCAGAGCAACCTCCAAGAAGACCTTGCGGGTCTAAAGCAGAGGCGGCCGGCAACCAAGGGTCACATCTCACTTGCCCAAAGGACCTAGAGAAAAAGGCTAACCTTTTGGGGCCATGACTAAAAACTGACCAAAAAAAGGGAAGCCGATGTCGGGTTCGGGCACGCGAGACATCCATGACACCTCTGTCATTACCAAAGAGGAGGTTGTAGTTCCCAACAGCCAGCTGGGCAAAACCGCCGAACCACCGAAAAACATGTGCCGATCCGAGACCGCCAGTGGATCTCCGCGGGAGAAAACGGGCATCCCGTTGGTTGGTCGTCGACTGGTTACGTTCAGAAGCCAGGTTCAAAACGTGGCAGCCACGGGCCGTATCCCCAACCCCCTGAAACCTTCCAGATCTCGAGCCACTGCACCCCAGCTCACAAAATACACAGGGGTTTTGGGAATGAATGAACCTGGGGATTCCCCATAGAACACATAGATTGAGGTGATTTCACTGGGAGCCCCCCATAGAAAACCCCAGAAAACGCGGGGAATTCACAAAGGAAACTGCAATGGATGGCTCATAGATTCATAGACTAGGTCCTCCAGTAGAGAGGTTAGAATAAGGGTATACCAACTTTTCCTGTAGTCAATTTTAGTAGGGGAGCCCTCCCAACCAAAAAAGAAACGGTAAAAGGGCGCGATCCTGGGGGACCTAGTCGAGGCGATTGACGTTCTCATGGGGAGCTGGAGGTCGTGACTCGACGTCCAAGTTGCGTCCACGCGCCGTTTCAGGAAAAGCTCGAAGAGGATAGCCTGCAGCTATCAAGAACGGGTCCTGGGAAAGCCCCCGGCTTCCTTTCGTGAACAGAAAGAAGAAGTTTTTGTTTGCCAATGGATAGTCCTACACCTAGGGTTCCGTGGATCTGTGTTCATCATGTTAGTGGGCCAAGATGTAAAACACGTACCTGCAAATCTTACATGTCCAAAACCTGAAGTGCGGAATCCCCAAATTAAAATGATCTTTATCAGCTCATTTTACTGGTGAGCGCGCAATGAGGCAAACTAGTTGTTTTTTGACAACTCCCGGCTTCCTTCAAGCCAAACTTTTTCCGGTTCGCCAGGTTCTTTTAGATGGCCCTTTAACCTACGAAATCGGGGGAGGCGGGCGAGGGGGCAAGCTGCAGTTTGGAAAAGGTCATACCTCGAGCTTATGCCAACCCATTGCTGACAGCAAGTGCCAAAAAATAACCAGCGATCAAATGATCAATGGGCTGCTGTTTGCTCGATGTGAAGCCCTCAGTTGCCAGAAATACAGGTCAACAACATGTCAACAACATGTTGGAGCCATGACCAAAAATGGGCCAACATGGGAAAGCTCAAAGGCGAAAAGGTCGATTCGCTTCTTTTGTAAGTGCATGATGGACACACCGCAGGCAACAGTTCACAGGGGTCCCAACCAGGCTGGCGTTCCCAGGCTCTTGAACTGATTTGTCGCTTCCTGAGTAAGAATGCAAAAGCAAAGCCTCAGCTGTTTCTTTACCACTCAAACCTTGGTCTGCCCAAAAGTGGCTGAAGCCCAACTCGGAGCCCACACCAAAAAAAAACCGTGAGTGCGGGTGGTTTTTCTTTGGGCCCCAACAAAAAACCAACCCGAAAACTGGTACCCCGTTTTCACCCACCCGACAACTAGCCTCAAAAAACACGACCTGCCAGTCTCCAGCCCCAGCCGCGATGAAGAGCGTAGTGAATACCACGCACAAATGGGCCAGGCCAAACCTGACATCTCCAGTTCAAGGCGGGTGGCTGGGTTTTTTCTCAGATTCTGAGTGCCCTCAATATTGTTTTAGTAGCTGGTGGAAGGACTGGATCGACACCGGCTCAGTTGCCTTTTTTCCTGAACCCAAGCAAAAGGCGACCTTTCGGGGCCAGGACGAAACTGGGCTGCCCTCAGACCCCCCGCTAAAGTTTAGCTTTTGGTGGGTTAAACGGAAACTCTCACTAAACACTACAAGGCTGAGAAGCTAAGGGGATGGCTGGGAGCCACCAAGGAAAGAGCTGCCGAAAAGGGAAAGCCAGAAGGTCAGTCGCCCCCGGCTCCCCGTAAAACACAAAACAAATGGAACAAGATGCCAACTGCTGGAACCATTTTGGGGGTTAATTCCATGAGTGGTTCCCAAATCAGTTGGGCGGGGCTCCCAAAAAAGAAGCAATGATGCACTTGCTTGGAAAACGGAGACAAGGAACCGCTTTGTTGAGGGTGTACGCCGATGGATTCCAGAACCATCCGTGAGGAAACTCCTCGGAGGGCTCTTTCTTGGGGCCCTTCTGTTCAAAGGCATGGACTTCACAAGGCACCCATTGATGGTTGGGCTTATCCTCAACCCTTCGTCTCAGGAGCTGTTCGTGTTGCTCAAGTTGCATTATCTGCTTCTCCATCTATTTCTAGGGTGAGTCTGGCTCAAGTTGGCTTAGTTTTTTCTAAATGACAAAAGAACACTCCACTTCAAAAACCCTGAACTCTGTGAGAAAAAAACAAATCTGAAGAACACAACTTTGTATTCAAACCACACTTCCCAGCTTCTCCATACATGAGCATGTGTCAAAAAATGGGACCCATGAAAATGATGGGTATCCTCCGGATTTCTTTTAACCACCCCCAAACATGGCACCAAGCCTGACAGCAGGCCTCCCTTGGGCGCCGGGCGAGAGAAGAGCGCCGCGCTGGCACCCGAAGCCAGCGAAGCCAACGGACACGGCGGCGGTGCAGATGTAGGACTGCAGCTGGCCTCGCTCGGGTCCATGAACCGGAAAAAAAAGAGGGCATCGCCCAACACGGGGTGGTGACCCCATTCTTGCAGGGTGGAAACTGTTTGGGGAACTTCCATTTGCTTAATTGTTAGCCCCCGGAAAAAATAAAAAGGCTACATAAATGCGAACAATATGTCCAGTAGTAGCGTTCTCTCTTGAAAACCAAGGAAAATAAACACGTTAAGCAATCGGACAGTTACCCCTTGTTATCCTGTCCTTGGGAGGGTGTTCTATCTTGCGAGGCTGGGGGCCTTCGCAACTGCTTCTTGCATGGGTCTCATGTTGTTTTTGGGTCTGACTTGACATACCTCGTGTACTGCAAAAGATATGTGATTCGGATTCCATGCCATATAATTAGCGTAATGTTAATCCCGGATGGAAATAAACCCCTGGTTGAGTAATAGGGGGTGTCCCCTTTTAGTGGGGATTCATCACTTTTGGAGGGAACACCCCCCCAATAATGGGACGGGCTTATTGATACTGGGTCGACATTACCCTCAAGTGGTTTGGGGAGGAGAACTCTGACGAGAGGGTTTGCGACCGATTGTTGCGGCTTCATGCAAGGTGCGTGAACAAGTGAGTGTGTTCTGTGACAGCTAGGGGGTCAGGGCGTTGTGCGACGCGGGTTTTGGACAAAGGCGCGCAAGGCGCGCCATATACACAAACAGACTCTCACAATTTTCGGCCTAACTTGGACCCAATCTGGGGTGTAGGCTGAAGGGCGGGCCTTGGGCCAGTGGAACAGCCCGTGGAACCAGTCCAAATCAAAAACACCCATGCCCCAAAAACCAAACCGACATCCAAGCAATCAAGGGATAAGGTGGCACCAATTCCAGTGGCGTAGCTGGTTTGGGGGGGGGGGGGACATCCAAGCCAGATTCGCAGATTTCAAGGATTCAAGGCCCGATTGAATCAACCGGCCCTTGGGCCTCCCAATAGGGAAAAAATCGGGTCACGCTTTCAGGGCCCTGTTCTTCTGCTCAGGTGTTGGCCAAAAAGCTAAACTGATTTAACCGCTACTCAGTTGCAACCAGTTTGGACCCAGAAATACAAGGTGATCACCTTTGGGGTCATAGCTAAAAATGGACCAAACGGGGGAAACCAAAAGGTTCAAAAGGACGATTCGCTTTGGGTAACAGAGGCAAACATATGTGCACTAAAAGTGACTGAAGCCCACTAGCTGTAGACAATTTAGGGGATTGGGGTCTGATTGGGGCGAGGCGAACTTTGAGTGGCGAAGCCACCAGCCAAATCCAGCCTTCCAGGGGATCTGTCAATGCCCAAATCTGCGCGTAGACCTGCGGGCTCGTGAGGTGATGGAAACACGCATTTTGGGGGCTCCGCTAAAAGAAGGCACACGAACAGGGGCGTGGCTATTGCCCCCGGTGCTCGTTGTGCTCGTTTTGTGTGGTTGGTTCGGTAAAACCACCAGGTGTTCTAGACCCTTGGTTCAGTTCAGGGGCTCACACATTCTGTGTGCTAATGGAGGCTCGGCTCGACAAGTCAAAGCGCTGATCCGTGGGCTGAGGGAACTTCAACCAATGTGCGATTCCGCAGGGCACGGCAATTTGGACAACTCACTTCCTGAGTGGGTTGGCCAAACAAAGTCCATTTTTTGTATACCACTAAAATTTGGTGTTCCCGAAAAAAATAAAGCCCATGAGCTAGGAAGGTGAGACAAGCAACGCAAATACGCGTTGCGTGGTGGGCATCAAGCTCTGAGGGATGAACGCTCTGAAAGTACTGGAGCTACCTCTGCACCAAAGATGGGGTCTGCACAAATGCCTTTAGAAGGGCAGTGCAAATGTAGGCCAAAGGCAAATCCCCTTCGATTCCAGACTTTGTTCGGAAAAAGGAAGTGCCCGTTTTGAAAGCTGGTCGATTTGCAGCGCTGAAACCCTTGCGCCTCCTGTTTTTTTTGCAGATCCCTCGTCAAAAAAAACAGATCAACCACACACAAGCACCAACAGGCCGGTGAAATTGGCGACCACATCAGCTGCAACCTCAAGATCACCCTGCAGTGGGCAGAAAGAATGCCTGAATGACAGCATGTACTTGGGAGAGGGAGGACCGAAACTTGGTGAAAAGAATGTGCGGGGGTTCAAAGGAACTAGAAACCCTCGTAAAATAGCCAGCCATAGCATGCCGAAAAAGAACGGCAAAGCATGCCAGCCGGAACATGTGTGGCAGTGCGTGGCGAAAATTACAAAAGTCTTCAGCCCATTACAACATCTGTAAAATGCAGAGGACCCCCTCCACTCAACGCCCACCCCCCCATTTGTCCACATTCTGAACGCAGCCGTCAGGCCCACAATCTCCACAAACCTCGAGCAAAGCATGTTTGAGAGCAGCTTTAGGAAACATTAAGAACCCTCAACTGCTCCCCCTAATCACTAGAATGGCTGCAAAGCTGCAAACAAAACCTGCACAAAGGACCCGAGACTAAACGATACATCCGGACCTTTCGGAACTTCAACCCTGATCGAACACCCCCCCAAACAAAAAAAAGCGCTGGCCAAATGGACCAAACATTTTAATTGTTCCATGCTCCAGAATCTCACTACCCGCTTGGCCAAACAAAAGCTCTCAGGTTTTGGTTTGCGGACCTAAAGAGAGTCGACCCAACAAGCGTCCAGCAACCGGGAGGGAACCTGTCCCTCCATTTGCTTAAGTCCCCTGCACAAAATACACATATAAAACTGATAGATTCCCTTTAAAAAACCAAGAGGCGAAAAGAAAACAAAAATCTCAAACCAACTGGAAGCTATCTTTCTGAAGCTTCCTTTCAGCAGCCCCTTGCTTTGGATTGGTCGGAGGAGGAGTGGTTGCCGCTTTCTCCCACGAACTAACATGGAACCTGACGCTTCGGCGGGTTGAAGACAAACTGCTGCTTTCAAAGGGAACCCCCCGAAATGCACAAAGGGAAATCAACTCCAAATCCAAATCCCCCGGGCTAACGACTCAGACCTTCCCGCAACCCGGAAAAAAAACAAAAACAAACCACTGTGACTCGACATGACTCGACCCCACGAATTGGACTCGGAGGAGTTCTCGATCCCTTCACTGGAACCGGCCGGCGCCCTTTTCCGAGCCCGGCCTGCAGGCTGGCGCCGGGCCTCGCGACACACACTCGCCGTGGATTGGGAAGCTTGCATTTTTTCTTGGAAGCCGAAACTTGGAGGGAAAAACCCCGCGGCTTTCACGGAAAGGCGGTTTTAAAATAAACCCGCCTTTCACGGAAAGCAGGTAGCATAAACCGCCTCAAAGGAACCCCAGGGCATACATTCAATTTACAATCAAATGGGAAGAGATGGGATAAGTGTGCCGCACAGCCCGACGCTCGGGTTCGCACGCTGGCCGCCCCGCCTGAAACTTGCTGCTTCGGGCTCAAAGTAGCCTCAGCTCCGGTGGGCTCACCCAAAGGGCTGTGGGCCCTTCCTAACCCAGCCCCTGGAGGTTCAGATGTGCCAGGGTCAAGTGTGGTCATGGCCATGCATCCCGCAACCAAGCAACCAATTAATCACCTCACCAATTGGTGGTTTGGGGTTTGGATGTTGGGACATGCCTTCTTGCGTTTCAAGTTCAAATCTCCAAACCACCAATCCAACCCCGCCCCCCCCCCCCCCCCTCCCCAATTCTTGAGAGGTTGATGAGCATCGTTCTTTTGACCGTGCCTCTCTCGAAAGCCTCCCAGCGTCGCCACTGCAAACAGGGGCTTGCTCAAACGAGGTAAGATAGCCAGAGGCCAAATTGACAAAACAGACCCTTTCAAAGCAAAGGACAGCACCAGGATGTCTGAAGACGTCGAACCGGAAAGTAACCAAGAATCGCCCCCCCCCCCCCCCAATAAAAATAAAATAAATCCCTCGCATCCTGCGTTCACCGACTCAAACTTTGCCTGAATTTGGAAGACCTGGAAAAAACCACACCATGGAGGCCTTTTGGGCGTTGGGCCACATGACCTTCGGAACCTCGAGACAGTTCTTGGAGCTCTGAAGGCTCGAGCTGGAACCGATCCCGGAGCCTGGTGTTTGGCACGTGCCAGCCCCAAAGTGACCCTTGTCAGGAGCAAATCCAAATCCAACCGGTTTCAGGCTACGGAGCTGGAAAAAAAAGAAGCAGAATGAGGTTTCTTGAGCCCGAAGAGCTGTCTAGCCAAAACCCTGTGAAGGCTTAAGGCAGCTCTCCGCTGTTTCTGGTGTGGACCTAACGGGGGGCGAATTCTGGGTTGGGTGGGCGATTCTTGGATCATACGCCATAAGCCCTGGAGATTCGGCCTGAAGGGGGCTATAGCCCGCTGAGGCCTGAGCGCCCGGCCCATGTTGCTATCCCAATTCACCGACCCAAATCGCGTCTTGCGACGCGGACGCGCTCTCGGCGACTGGAATCGGTTCGGGGATAGGAACTGGGCGCTCGGGGTCCAGGGGATGACTACGGATGACTTGCCGAGCACATCATGTCCCAAACAAGGCGAGATCCAAGCACATGCTTCCTCTCTCTTTCTGCGAGCGTGCGGACCATGTGAGTGTTTGTTCTTTTCTTGAGGGAAACCGACGGGAAAGCCTCACAAGACCAAAAGACCCAAGACCACAAGACTAAAAGACCCAAAGACCCACAAGACCCAAGACCGATTCAAGAGCCAAGGATCTGCATGTATTGTTGTCCCCGCAGTAGAGGTCCACACAGCTGTGCAGGCCTCCGGCGACTGAAACCTCGACTTACATTTGAATCTTCAAATGTTGAAACAGTTGGGGACGGAGTGGAACCCCTTGTGATACTACTTCCCGAATTTGTTCATAGAAAAGGGTTTACCATAACTTGTACCAACAGAAGTGGAAAAACCCAAGGACGGACTTGCTCATAGCGGGATGCCAAGTTGTATCTCAGTGGTTGGAGAAACCCCGAGTCATCCCCACCCTGGGAAAAGAAGTTCGGAAACTGGGGGGGAGGATTGGTCGAACGTCAGCAAGCTGGCAGCAAGCCGAAACGCAACGAGTTCACACGCGTGAAACAAGCGAAAAATAAACATACATCGACCTGCATACTTTACAACCCTTCCCAGATTCGAAAGAAGAAGTGGGCTCGGAAAGTCGCTGGCTGATTCCTAAAAATGGAAAGTGCCCAAACAAAGTCCAAACCTTGTGTCTGCCACTGAGACGGTCCGAAAAGTCTGGCCAAACTCTGTTTGGTGGACAGAACCTCTCCGCAAATGATGTCGAAAGCGGCCATAATGAAAATTTGCCTAATATGTCTCACAGGAGGGGCCTTGAACCTCAGCATTGCGTAAGGATACCCGCCAGGCAAACCATCACAAGCACCAAGGGGTGTCAACATGGCACCTATCGGCATGCATGTTGCAAAGGCGTTGCAAACCTTAGCTCTGCAAAAATGGGGGCGGATGCCTGCATGCTTTGGGAGGGGCCCTCCAACCTGGTTGTTTTCCTTGCGATTTCACTTGAAGCCAACCTTAAACAGGGCACCCTCGCAAAGAGACAAGCCTGTGTGCCATCGCACGGCCCTTCCTTTTCTTGGCCGAAGCAGACCGGCGGATGGGTCCACCTAGATGGCTCGATCGCTAGGAATGCTTGACAACGGTGGCCGAGGCCGGGGAAAAGTACACCTGTCAAAGCGTGTAAATGTCATGCCCAAATGTCATTGCATGCAGTGTGTCTATTTTGGGGGGACCCAACAAAAACACGGAGATGTAGTTGCCGTGTTGCAATGCTGGGTTAATCTTCAAACCAGCCTAAAGGGTACCCTTATAAACGACAACCATATGAATCCCCATGAACCACTAGGTGAAGCAACCCAACTCGGCAAACTGGCCAGGGGAAGCCATGGGTCCAGCTACAGGGCAACCTTCAGCTATACTGAAGAAGGTTTGAACCACAAGATATCTGAGCACATGTGGCCATGGGTCAAAATCCAAATCGTACCCCCAGTGAACATCCCAATCCTCCCAATCCTCACTAAAATAGGTTCTAAAATGGTTAGTGAATTCACGTACCAACCAAAATGGGATCCCAAAACGGTTTTGACAACCACAGCCATGTTTCTCTGGGAGCTTATGATCAAAGCCGCTCAGCTTGCTGGAACTGAAACTTTTGGGCACCGCTACCCGCCAATACGGCGCTCGGTAGACGCCCCGGGTCAGCCTTTCTTGGAGGTCCGAAAGAAAACGTCGGGAAAAGTGAAATAGACCGAAAAGGACAGTGAGGGCTAGGTGGAGTTGACCTTTGATCAGTTCGCCCGGTGCTTCCTGCAGCACCGCTTGAGGCGAGACTTCAAACACCTGCAGAGCGGAGTCCGTTTGAACAGGAGCCATGCCGTAACATTAACTTGAAAGCCACATGTTCACCCAATGATATGGCTGATGAATAGGAATAGGGAAGTGTCCAATTTCAGTGGTTAAATATTTTACTTTGTGGGGGCGGGGGGTTGATTGTCCAACCGGCTTCGGCGCATTCCTCAACATCTCACGTGTGATGCTCTCTTGGCGCAGCCAAATTTCTCAGTCAGAGCTGTCCAGCTGGCAAAACGAATGCGGCCTTGGCGAATGTCACGGAGATTTCTCTCCAAGCATGCAAATGCGATCTGGTCTTTGAGACCGAGGAAGCTTGACTCACGCTCTGTCGATCAAGACTCGTCCAATTCAAATTCAAATTGAGGTAACCCGCTAGGTGTCCTTTTGCAGGTTCCGGTAGAAGGATACGTCTCAAACACCTGATTTGGTTCCTCTAATTGGAGAACTCAAAGCCAGGTCATCCACGCGATCTAAATGAGAAACTCGCCCAAATCTTAGGTCGACTTTGTCATCTCTTTGGCATCGAGGCGTTTCCGGGATTTCGAGACCCCGAAAATGGTTCAATGACGAGAAGTAGGTGAAAGCAACAACTCAAAAATTAATATTGGAGCAAAACCCACCGACACCAAAGTATAATGTTTTGCTGCTAGTAAAAAAAAACACAACAAACCACAAAGTGAAGTAAAGTTGAACAATTGGACTTCGAGTCCCTTGAGTCAAATCCGCCGACCCCTTTGCAAAAGCCAAGTTAGTCTCTGCAAAGGGGCGAGGCGTGTTCTAAGTGGTGGTTAGGGGAGTCTGAGGGGGGGAGGGGGGGTCCCGCGGCGGATTTTTGACACGCCTAACCTCTAACTCTAACCTCTAACTCTAACCTCTAACCCTAACCTCTAACCCTAACCTCTAGCCCTAACCTCTAACCCTAACCTCTAACCCTAACCTCTAACCCTAACCTCTAACTCTAACCTCTAACCCTAACCTCTAACCCTAACCTCTAACCCTAACCTCTAACCCTAACCTCTAACCCTAACCTCTAACCTCTAACCTCTAACCCTAACCTCTAACCCTAACCTCTAACCCTAACCTCTAACCCTAACCTCTAACCCTAACCTCTAACCCTAACCTCTAACCCTAACCTCTAACCCTAACCTCTAACCCTAACCTCTAACCCTGATGATGACGAAGTCGATAATGATGATGATTGATGATGATGATGATGATGATGATGATGATGATGATGATGATGATGATGATGATGATGATGATGATGATGATGATGATGGATGATGATGATGATGATGATGATGATGATGATGATGATGATGATGATGATGATGATGATGATGATGATGATGAATGATGATGAATGATGATGATGATGATGATGATGATGATGATGATGATGATGATGATGATGATGATGATGTTGATGATGAATGATGATGATGATGATGACGATGATGATGATGACGATGATTATGATGATGAT
The DNA here is from genome assembly GCA_963377175.1 of Effrenium voratum. NCBI lineage: Eukaryota > Dinophyceae > Suessiales > Symbiodiniaceae > Effrenium > Effrenium voratum. Next base: position 704,817 of record CAUJNA010003816.1, read on the forward strand.
GATGGTGCTGATGATAATGATGATGATGATGATGCTGATGATGATGCCGATGATGATGATGATGATGATGATGATGATGATGATGCTGATGATGATGATTATGATGATGATGCCGATGATGCCGAGGATGATGAGGATGTGGTGATGATGAAGATGATGATGATTGTGGTGATGGTGATCATGATGATGATGATCATCATGATGCTGATGATGATGGATGATGATGATGATGATTATGATGAATGATGATGATGATGATTATGATGCTGATGGTGATGGATGATGATGATGATGATTATGATGATGATGATGATGATAATGATGATGATGATGACCGATGATGACCGATGATGACCGATGATAATAATATATGATGATGGATGATGATGCTGATGATAATGATTGTGATGATGATGCCGATGATGATGAGGATGACGATGATGATGATTGATGATGATGATGATGATGATGATGATGATGATGATGATGATGATGATGACGATGATGATGATGATGATGATGGATGATGATGCTGATGATAATAATAATGATGATGATGATGGTGGTGATGATGGTGATCATGATGATGATGATGATCATCATGATGCTGATGATGCTGGATGATGATGATGATGAAGATGATGATGATGATGATGATGATGATGCTCCAACCTTAAGCTCTAACCCTAACCTCTAACCTTAACCTCTAACCCTAACCTCTAACCCTAACCTCTAACCCTAACCTCTAACCCTAACCTCTAACCCTAACCTCTAACCCTAACCTCTAACTCTAACCCTAACCTCTAACCCTAACCTCTAACCCTAACCTCTAACCCTAACCTCTAACCCTAACCTCTAACCCTAACCTCTAACCCTAACCTCTAACCTCTATCCCTAACCCTAACCTCTAACCCTAACCTCTAACCCTAACCTCTAACCCTAACCTCTAACCCTAACCTCTAACCCTAACCTCTAACCCTAACCTCTAACCCTAACCTCTAACCCTAACCTCTAACCCTAACCTCTAACCCTAACCTCTAACCCTAACCTCTAACCCTAACCTCTAACCCTAACCTCTAACCCTAACCTCTAACCCTAACCTCTAACCCTAACCTCTAACCCTAACCTCTAACCCTAACCTCTAACCTTAACCTCTAACTCTGATGATGACGAAGGCGATAATGATGATGATCATGATGAGGATGATGATGATTTTGGATGAATGATGATGATGATGATGATGATGCACGATGATGATGATGATGGTGATGATGACGATGTTGATGATGGTGATGATGATGATGCTGATGATTATGATGATGGCTGCTGAGGATGATGACGATGATGAGGATGATGATGGTGATGGATGATGATGATGATGATGATGATGATGATGATGATGATGATGATGATGATGATGATGATGATGACGATGAATGATGATGAATGATGATGATGATGATGATGATGATGATGATGATGATGATGATGATGATGATGATGATGCTGATGATGGTGATGATGATGATGGTGGTGATGATGTTGATGATGAATGATGATGATGATGATGACGATGATGATGATGACGATGATTATGATGATGATGATGGTGCTGATGATAATGATGATGATGATGACCGATGATGACCGATGATGACCATGGATGATGATGGATGATGATGCTGATGATGATGATTATGATGATGATGCCGATGATGATGACGATGATGACATGATTATGATGATGATGATGGTGCTGATCATGATGATGATCATGATGGATGATGATGGTGATGATCACGATGATGCTGGTGAGAATGATGATGATGATGATGATGGTGCTGATGATGATGATGATGATGATGCTGATATTGATGGCGATGATGATGATGCCGATGATGATGATGATGATGGATGATGATGATGATGATGATGATGACGATGATGATGATGGCGATGCTGATGATGATGATGCTGAAGGATGATGATGATGATGATGACGATGATGATGATGCTGATGATGATGATGATCATGATGACGATGATGATGGTGATGATGATGATGGATGAATGATGATGATGATGATGATGATGATGATGATGATGATGATGGATGATGATGATGATGATGATGACGATGATGATGATGGCGATGCTGATGATGATGATGCTGAATGATGATGAGGATGATGATGATGATGATGACGATGATGATGATGCTGATGATGATGCTGATGATGAGGATGATGATGAGGATGATGACGGCGATGATGATGATGATGGATGATGATGATGATGATGATCAATGGTGATGATGATGATGATGATTATCATGATGATGATGATGATGGTGATAATGATGCCGATGATGATGATGGATGATGAGGATGATGATGATGCTGAAGCACGATGATAATGATGCTGCTGAAGATGATGGCGATGATGAGGATGATGATGGTGGTGGTGATGGATGATGTGGATAATGATGATGATAAGGATGATGATGATGATAAGGATGATGAATGATGACATGATGATGATGATGACGACGATGATGATGATCATGATGATGCCGATGATGATGATGATGATGATGATGATCGTGCTCTAACCTTAACCTCTAACCCTAACCTCTAACCCTAACCTCTTCTAACCCTAACCTCTAACCCTAACCTCTAACCCTAACCTCTAACCCTAACCTCTAACCCTCACCTCTAACCCTAACCTCTGGTGGATGATGATGATGATGATGACGATGATGATGATGATGCCGATGATGATGATGATGACGATGATGATGATGCTGATGATGATGCTGAGGATGATGACGATGACGATGATGATGGTGATGATCACGATGATGCTGGTGAGCATGATGATGATGATGATGGTGATGATGACGAACTCATGCTGATAATGATGATGATAATGATATTCATGATGACGATGATGATGATCATAATGATGATGATGATGATGATGATGATGAATGGTGATGATGATGATGACAATGATGATGATCATAATTCATAATGATGATGATGATGTTCATGATGAATGATGAGGACGATGATGATGATGATGATGATGATGCTGATGATGATGGTGATGGATGATGATGATGATGATGATGATGATGATGATGATGATGATGATGATGATGATGATGATGATGATGATGATGATGGTCATGATGATGATGGGGATGATGCCGATGATGATGATGATGGATGATGATGATGGATGATGATGATGGATGATGATGATGATGATGATGGTGATGATGATGATGATGATGATGATGTTGATGCCGATGAATGATGATGCTGATGGTGATGATGCATGGCGAGGATGATGCTGATGAGGATGATGATGACACTGATGATGACACTGATGATGATGATGATGATGATGATGATGCTTTCGTTGCCTATCTTATCTGGACACTTGTTTTAATGTTGGGTGATCTTCATTCGAGTACTCTTTTCTTTGATCCAAGATTTCGAGGAGATCCAGTCCATCTTTTATTACACGTTAGAGTTACTTCTGTCTTCTTCTTTCTTCTCTTTTTGCGAATCTGGCCAATTAATAATAATAATCATCATCATAATGTTTACCTCGTACCTCGAATTCTTAAAACAACATTTAACACAACATCAACAATAAAAGCACATTGGGGGTCGGCGGCATCAGGCGTCAGCCTGCTTAATACATTTGGAATGTGTGAGCTGGGCTCGGTGTCAAAGGCCACGGTTGGAGGCATGCAGCTCGCCGAACGGCCAATGGCGCACATATCGAACCTGAAGCTGCCGGGAGAAACCAAAGCTGGTTGATTCAACGTGTGATGTTTCTATATTCATCTTCCCTTCAACAATTGGTGGTTTGGATTGGTGGTTGGGTGGCTTAGGGGTTTCCCATTTACCCTCTACAAGAAACAAGGGTTCAAACCCCCAAACCACCAATCCAAATCACCAATCCAAACCATCAACAGGGGTTACCTGATATATGTTCCCTTGTCTATCACTCTGTTTGATTGTCTATTGATATCTAGTTGCATTTATGCTTTGAGTATGCTGCCAACATATAGTATGCATACAAATTATAGGGGCCCCGCGAGATGGAAAACAAAGGACCTCCCTGAGCAGGCGAATCACACATCCCCTGGTTCGTTCCCAGCCCACAAAAACTTGTTCTACGCCTGGTGCTTTCGAATATTCTCGTATTGATGTTGTACTTAATGCACCTTCATGGGGTAACAGCACTTCGCAATGACGCACTTGTATGACACGTGCAAGACTGTGTCCGGCGGAGGTCCGCCGGAGGCGCAAACCTATTTTCCGAGTTGATGGGCCCAGAAGCTTCGGGACGCATTTGTTTCTCAAGAATATCGACTGGAAGGCGCCGCTTCGTCCCCCGGAAAAAAGGGAACAAAACGATGTCTGAGCGAAGCCAAGGGGGTTTCCCAACCAACAGGGAATTGAGGTTTGGTCATCTTAGGGAGCAACCCAACAAAGGGCGACGTTTCTTGTGTTTGACCCTTGGTAGAAAAGAGAGAGAGAGAGAGAGAGAGAGAGAGAGAGAGAGAGAGAGCCCCTTTTTGGGTGTGATCCTATGTTTCGTGGGGAGGCAAGGCGCACCAAAACTCACATGCGATCGAGTGGATTGGCTGAACAACTAGTCTACACTTGTTGCTAACCACAAACAGGAAACCCAAACAGTGACTAAAGTCCGAAACGGATCTCGGGAAGTGATGAAATGGTCGAGGCGCTGGCGGCCTGGCTCACTTTCAGACTTTCCATTCAAACATAGGGGGAACGGTAACTCGGATTCACTGCATGGGAACTACAAGTTGGTGTTGGCAAATAAGTCGGCCGTGCAAAAAATCCAACAAGTGTCCATGAGAACTCTCGCGCCTGCCATCCGGCTGCGTCCCAAATGTCCAAGCTGGGTACTTCTTTTGGTGGAAGTGCGAATGATTGGCGGCACACTTTGGTCAACATGGCCGTGGTTCAAAAAAGTAGTACCAAAATGGCACCTTGGGAAACGGAACCAAAGCCTAAAACCTGCGTACCCCTAGCTCTTTAATTTTGAGCCATACCCACATCTTTCGGGGGGACCTGCAAACATCAAACCAAAGGTTCTCGCAGGCTTGGCCATTGCGCGGGCCAAGTCCGGAACACGGCGCCAATGCCACGGCTTCTTGCTGCCCATTTCTACGTTGCCCCTGAGTGGAACGAAAAAGACATCTCACGGAAGAACCAGTGGCCTTCCCAAAGGGCGTCCTTCAAACCAAGGCGTGCTGCGATTTCGATTTCGCGCCCAGGGGCATTTCGATTCGGTTCATCAGGCTCATAGAGTTCCCCTTTTGAAGGTGAAATAGGATGGACAACTCGCAAAGCGAGTTGAACCAGAAGCGAGGCGGTGGGTCAAAAATAGGTACCAGAAATGGGCCCTAAGTGGAAACATGGAGCAAAACCTGCGGTCCGATTCCTGGTGGTTAGATTCTGACCCATACCCACAACAGGGGAAATCTATGCTGAGCCCAACGAACCGACGTCCCGGCGCAAGCTCGCAAAATCTCTTGCCGGGGCCCAAGAAGATGCGAAGTCCAAACTTTGGCGGGCACTGGAAGGAGTTTCAATCAGAATTTGCATGACCTTTATGTGTGTCTGATAAAGCTCTGAAAACTTTTGGCTTTCCAATTCAACTCCTTTTTGAACCAATCCAAACCAAGTGTAGCCTCAAACAAATACACACACACACACACACACGTGGTGACTGCGGTTGGGGGCGGTTGGGGGCTTGCCCCCCCCTCCAGTCTCGGTGGTGCAAGCCACCGCCTCTTTCAGGCGGTAAGCAACGTTAACTGGTCGCCAGGGTCGGCAAACATGCCTGCGCCTGCGTACTTTTGTAGGAAACCCTCCCAGCTAGGCCAGAAATCAACCTTAAACCCAGAGCAATCCACAGGATTGAAAAACATGCGCCTGTCAAGTTGATGCCCCAGATCATGCAAATTGAGGGAACAAGGTGGGCCTGTTTCTTTTTGCATACCTTTTGCATGGTGAACTTGCCTTTGGAAAAACCGGTGCCCCCGGAAGTTAAGAGCCTTAGTTTTGAAGGGCGTCGGTTCACGGGGATTGAATCGCGTTTTCGAGAGCGCGTGCCTTGCGGTGAAGGTTCGGGCGGGGACAGTTCAGCCCGAACCAAGCCTAAACCAACGCCAGCTCCAAACCCGCCATACTTCAACCCCAAAACCCTAAACCCATGCTAAACCAAAACCCACCCTAAACCCACCCTAAAACCACCCTAAACCCACCCTACACCCACCCTAATCCACCCTAAACCACCACAAGACAACCCCAAAACCAGCATGAACCCTGAGCCCAATGCATGCCTTCGAAAATTAGCCACAGCAGGTGTTCAGGATTTATCCTTCTTCCCGAGCGGGCCCTCAGACCAAAGGACCGAATTTGCAATTATCTGGACATGTCTTTTTGTTTGGGGACCCCCCTCCCAAAAAAACAAACAAAACAAATCCGGTGTCCTCTGTGATGTCCTTTTGAACACCACTAAACAGAAAAGGGTCCGTCAATACAGAGGACGGACCCATCTGCTTGTGGTTTCCCCGCCCCGCCCCAAGGAGTCAACGGCAGTGAGATGGGGCTAGCACACCTGAGCTCTATCGGGCCTTCCATGTCTGCCATGGATTTTGGGGAGCGTGTCGACAAAACGCCCTTCTAGGTCCTCCAGTAGAGAGGTTAGAATATGTTGGTACCCAATGTTTTCTGTGGAGTTTGCACAGGCCATCCTGTGAGCTTCCATCAACTTTGGATCTCTTTGAGATGGGACAACTTGTGGCAAGTTTCACAGAGGTTGGATTCGACGCTAGTACGGGGATGCTTCGACCTCTGCTTTTGTGGGGGGCTGGAAACATGGAACTTGGGGACTACCAGCACCCGCTGGCCCCTGAAGGTAGGGGGGATAGGGGAGTTTCAGTCATCCAAAGCAAGGCGTTTCACCTGCTGGCCCAAACCTTTGTGCCATGCAGTGATCCCCGAAAGCGCCGTTTGGGCAAGTCGTCCTGGCGCCGAAGCACAAACACAGCAGATTGCCGGAAGAAGGCAACGGTCTCGGCTGGAATGTTGCATCAAAACATGTTAAGTATCTTGCAATAGATGAATCATTGAAAGATGGTGTTCTAGACTTTTGTCCTATGCCGATTTTGGCAGTAGCATGCAGTGTAGCTTCGCCTTCAAGCATCGCGCGTCTCTTTCCCACATCAAAGTGATGCGGTGTTTGGCTGGGTTTCTGGAAAGGGCGATCTTCGTGGAAAGGATGACGGTTCCCCCACAACCCCTCCCCCCCAAAAAAAAGCAAAACAACAACAAGCTCGCACTCGTACAAAGACCCATTCGGCGCACACCAATTGGACCAAGCCCGCAAATTTGCACGAAACAACAAAACAGCCCTGGTTGTCGCTTTTTTCAGCCCCCTCAACCCTCCCCCCCCGGATTTGCCAGTTCCAAAGTCTGGACCTCGACCCGGCAAGGCTTCGTGCGTTTTGCGTGCGCGTTGCGGTTGAGACGTTTCTGGATCCCGGGCCGAGCCGGAAAGATGTCTGGAGCACTTGCGACCTAGTCATCCATGTCATGCCGTTCAGTTGCCCCATAGACTGCTCATCCTTTGTGGGGTGGACCAAAAGGGGGAAATTGCAAGGTCAAAAAAAACTGGCTTTGGGAAAGAGAGGTTGGGAATCTCACCTTCTCTGGAGAAGCCAAACAAACAGGTGTGGGTTTCTTTCAAAGGGTCCTCATTGGAACCCAGGACGGCAAATTAAACCTCTGGTTGATTGAGTAGGACATGTGCATCCTGTTTGAGACGGAATCCTTCACATTTGGGTGGGAGCACGCCCTATAAATCGGATGAAATCGGATGTTATGAATCCGGGGTCGACAGTACCATCTGCGCCAAGGTGCGTGAAGCACCCCCAAGAACTGCGCAAAAGTCCCCAAGCCATAACCGATTCTTGACACTAAAGGCTTTTAGGGGAAGGACTTGGATTGAAAGCAAAACCAACGGAACAAGCACGCTGGCGGCATCCGCAAGTATCATAACGGGCCAAGTAATTGCGCGTAGTCTTCTAGTGCGATGTTTGTGCGAAACACGCTCTGCAAATCATCTGGGGCGGACCCTGCCCGCCCACCTCTCCTCTCCCCCCCTACTATTTAACCCCAACTTCTATCGACGCAAAGGTCGTTTTTCCGTCATGAAACATGTACAGCCGGAAGCAACACTGGGATCTTCAAGAAAAGGACCTCCATAGTAGTGAGCTCGGTTTTACCCATGGACAGTGAGCTCGAGGTAAAATAGGCAGAGATACAATCTGCAACACATTTCCGCACAACATGCGTAACGTAACAAATACTACCCACTGCACAACAGTGTAACGTTTTGCTTTTTCGAGAAGCACATCAAGTTACAAGCGGAAAATCCAAGCGAGCAGTCAAGAAAAAAACTCAGTACCATTGGCCTCCACAAGGCGACGGTCTCGTCTTGGGGATCCACAAACGTCAAAAGATGTGCCCAGAGGTGATCGAACCAATTGGAACCACAGACTCCAAACCATCGATTGACAGCTACCTGACTCCAAACCTAAGCCCAGTGTGCTTTTGAAATAAAGAGTCGAAGAGCACAGTTCAGATTGAGCGCTGCGAAGCCAATCGAAAGATGACGCCCAATGGTCTCCCATGCCATTGGCCACTTTCGGCGCGCAGAGAAGCCTCCATTTGCTTAGGCCCCCGGGGAAAACTTGAGAAAATATGTCCAGTAGTGAAATCGATTCCCTTTAAAACCAACAACTTGTCTTTTGAATATACATTTTTCCAGCAAATGGAAGGAAGCGAGTTGCGGGCCACAGGAGGTGCCCTTGGCGCGGCTGATGATTTCGATCTGGCCGTTCCAAAGTAGACATAAGTGGATCCCTGCAAAAAGTGAGCTGGGCAAAATGGATAAACACGGACAACATGAAAACCCATGACCTCCGGTCCAGTGTGGCACATAGAAACGCAGTTGCTAATATATATATATATATGTATATATCAAATATGTTGCCAACTCTGTGAAGCATAGCTTTGCAAGCAAACAAAAATACAAGCCAAAATACAAACAAAAGAGGTACATCTTTCAGGGCGCCTAGAAACAGATCAAAGTTTGGATTTCGAAGCAAAAGGATGTTGGAGATGCAAAGGCGACAACGGAGCCGCAGCTGTTCCGAGGTCTCATTCGCTCTCATGTCCTCGATCTCAGCCCTTTGCGAATTTGAGAGAGTCAGTCTTGCCCCAATGGCACCACCTCATACGGCCGGATTCCAATCCGGGAACGAAGCCGAGCGCCAAACAACTTCTTGTGATTGGCGGACTGGCGAGCTTGTGCTAAAAAGGGAAGTTAACATGAGGTTTCAAAAAAAAAAAAAAAAACTAAAACTATGAATGTATCTACTCGGCCACCCGTCACTTTTAGCATTGTGAAAGTGAATCCTGATTCGCAGGCGAAAGAGAAAACACTACCCCCCAGTGTCCGACTTTACTTCGGCAACCCCTAGCAACAATCAACAACATGTCGACCCCGGATTAACCAACATAACCAATCAAATGAATAGGCAAGCGGTTCCCCAAAAAGCCAAGGAATTTCATAAGGCGCGCGCCATGAATTTACCGGCGCTGCTTAAAAGTGGGGTTCCGCAAGCGTCTCCCCAAAAAGCGAAGGACCCCCATGAGGCGCGCCATGAGGACCCCCATGAGGGTTCCCTAGCTGGGATCAGAACCTGCAATTCTACATTCCCCGGAAGAATTGGATCAGCGGCAAGCTCGCCTTTCAGCAGGTCTCTTACAAGCGTCGCGTGGCGCGACTTGGGCATATGCGCACGTACGAATGAGAGGCGTAGCCCTTGAATGGGGTCTAACAAGAAAATATGAACCCATCTTGGTGTCTCTTTTGTTGAGGATACCCTTTGGGGCCCGGGAAAATGGTTATAAAGTAGCGTTATTTTACTTTATTTGCGGATGCTGCCCATGCTTTGGCGGCCGGAACCTAGGTCGATGAACACATCCAAATAAATGGGGCTGCCTGTCCCAAGAGTGAAGGGTCCTCTTTTGAATGGGGCCCAGAGGGGTTTTCATGATGCACTTTCAAAGAGCGTGGAAGGTCTCTAAAACCAACTTCATGGGTTGATGACAAAAGTATCTACACTTTGTTTGCCACATCCAGAATGGAACTTGGTCGGTTGCTAATCATTGACCCGGGTAGAGAGAGAATTGCAACCTTACGAAGGCTGATTCCATTCGCGGTGTGGCGCATCTGCGGGACTAGGCCATGGCCTTTCGCTTGCCTTTCAGCTCCATAAGCTCAGGCAAAACCCACGAAATCTCCAAGGCCAAAAGATATTTGCAGCTCGTATCTTCACTAAAAACAAAGGGCTTACCGGTATGCCACACTCGCTCCGTACCCCCTTCACAAGGCAAACCAAAGGGCACACCTCCATTTGTTTCGGGCCCTTGGGGGTGAATTTCAGAAGACCATTTCGAAATGGTGCACGTTTGGGGTCAAAGTGTCTACAAAGCACGAGTGGTTCCAACAGTCAACACCCATTTACTTAAGTCCCCCGGAAAAAGGAACCACTTCCACTAGTGATAGACTCCCTTTTAAACCAACAGGGGAAATAACAAATACTCAAGCAAATGGAAGTTAAATCTCATTTGACTCATAGCCATTTAACTGTCACTTTTGGAGCAAAAGGCGGCTCAAGGGAGCCCCACCAATCGCTTCGGCTGCCCGTTCCATCCAACCAAACAACCGCTAGTAACCGGCCTCATTATTTTACCATGATCAAAGCCACCCCCCAAGTGGTAGGCAAAAGGGACACAACTGACACAACCCCATATTCTGACTTTGATACCCCTCAGACACAGCCAAAATAATGACACCTGAGTAAAACAATGCAGCGGCCTGGGGCAAACGTGCCGGGAGCTTTGGTGACTTCGCGTTCGACTCACCGCAGCGTGGTTCGGATGGGCTCCGGCATGAGCATGGCCGCAACCATCCTGGGAAGAAACAAAAACACGTCGGCTAAATCGTGAGAAGGCGTTGTAAAGCTACTTTGAAAAAACACACACACAAACAAATAAAAATAACATGTCATGATTGGAAGCTCTTGACAGTGTTTGGTATGTTTTTGTTGCAGTCCCCAACGAAACTTTACTGACGATCAGAACCAAAACAACAAAAGACAAATTTACACAATAAGGCACATGTCAACAAGAGCGAAGAAAGCCTAAGACCTCCATTGTGTGTCAAATTAGTGCTTTTTCATAAACACATTCTTGTTCATTTCTGCGAGCCCTTTTCAAATTTGCGAGCACTTGTCATGACATCTTGGACAATCCTGCAAAGCGGATTTTCTTGCTTTTGAACATGCCGCCTGCTGCAGGAAAACTAGGGAAGGAAGCAAGGCTCCCAAAAGGCGCTTTTCAGGTATACTACAATTGCGAAACCACTTATATTCGGGCAACCCCTCCAAACTTGGCCGATTCGACCAACCACGCAGCCAAGAACCTGGCCCTCACATGTGTTTAGGTTCTCCCTTCGGATGGCCCCAAACAAGCGCGCGCCTTTGGTTTACATCTAAATTTGCCTTCCCAAAAGCATACAGTCCAATCACGTGGGAAGCCAGTTCTACAAGATGTCCAACACACCGGCTGAGTGGAATGGCCCAAAAAAATCAAACTTTAGAATTGCCACTAAAATGGTCTTCCCACAAAGCTTAAAGTTCATGAACTCAGGATTTGAGCCAAACACCAAACAAAAGAATTGGACCCCCCAAGTTAACGATCCCCATTGGCAGAATGACTGTTTTCCTTTGAACTACTTGTTTGCATAAAATCGCAGCGAGATCTCCATTCAATTGATTTCCTTTGGCGTTCCCTTAAGCTTCAGGCAAATGGACCAGGGCCCCGCAAAAAGTGGCAGGATTTGGGCAAGTGGTAAAGAAGGCTTTTTGGGGCGGTTCCGTTTAAACCTTCTAGGGGCGTCTAAGACTTCCCTTGAAACGTCTTCTGAAAAGATTGAGATGTGTTTCAGTGACCTTAAAGTGTTAGCACAACCATTCTGGAGGCAGGGTTCATGGTGGAAAAGGGCCAGGCGCACTTTCATCCTTGTGACGGATAGATCAAAAGTCAGAGGTTGGGATTGTGTAATTTTCATTGGTGCGACCTTGGGAAAAGATTTCGAAAGCCGCCACAACACGGAAAGGCCAGAGAAGAGGCAAAAGAAGAATTGGACCAGCAAAGCCCCCGGAAAGGGGGGTTTGGGAGAGACTCCGATCCCTATGACTACTTTCTATGAGGGATTTGCATCGAGGGCATCCCTGGCCCAGCCCCCGCCCTCCTTTTGAGTTGTCCATTTCTATGGCAGTTTCGGGGTGCCATGGTGGCACCTGGATGTCAAACAGCTTGGGGAAAATTGCCGGTACCCATCCCCTGTTGGCTTTCCTTTTGGGACAACTCGAGAACACCTGATCCGCAGCAACACCAGTTCGCCACAACCAGCTAAGCCGCTAAAGGAAAAAGCACTCACTCGGGGTGTAACCCACAGTGGTTTGGACCGGTGAGTCGGTGAGTGTGGGTATTGAGGGTTCTTAAAGCCAAAGGAAACTCTTTGGACATCCTCGCTCCCATTTCCTCTACTAGGCCCTCTAGTAGAGAGGTTAGAATCAGGGTGCCAAATTGTTTTTCTGCAGTCCATTTTAGTAGGGGAACCCTCCCAACCAAAAAAGAAACGGTAAGAGGACACCTAGCTGGGGGAGATTGAAGACGAGTCTCAGAACATTGTTTCTGGATTTGTGGAACTCTTCCATCCATGTGCGAACAGGATGTGCTACGAGGAAAAAGCCTTGTCCTTGGTTGTTTGAGCCCTATGCATATGAAGCACTCAGGTTGTTTGATGGTCAAACCACAGTTTGCCAACGGTTTCGAAGCGGCTTCCCCGCTGGCTCCAAAAAAATGCGCCGAGAAGCTCCGCGGGTTTCACCGGGTGCTCCGCCCGGCGGTCCCAGGACTCCAAGTGCTCCGGCCTCGGCCTCGAGTTTTGCAGAATTTCCGCTCCGGGCCGCCTCGACTTGACTTCTTTGCCGCCTTCAAAAGGGAAAATACCACATATGTGCAGTAGTGACATCGGTTTCAAACAGGGGGAAAATAAACACATATTCTTGAGCAAATGGAAGTGACTGATTTGCCACGAAAAGATTTGGTCCAAGCCTCAAAAGTTGAAAACCCAGCAACTTAGGGAGTGAGTTTGCCTTATGAGGTTATGGGCCTGGAGGCAAACAAGTCAGGATAGGGGTAAATCATGTTCTCCCCAAAAAGTTCATGATCAACTGATAAGAAATTATTCTGCCCTTGCGTGGTCGCCCCCCGAAACCTTGGAGACTCGCACAGGCACATGGGAAGGAATGCTCCGGCTAAGTCCTCATGGTACCCCCGGCTCTTTTCCCTAAGGCTTCGCACAAACCGGGGGAAGTATGTCAAGAACTCAATGGCTTGACATATCATGGCCAAACAAACGATATGCTGCCGGAGTTTTAATTCTGTTGCATGTCCCTCACACTATCAAGGTGCTGATGCTCTCACCAAAGCGTGTGTTGATAAGATTGTGTGGGAATGAATTTGCAAACCCTTGGCATGTTTATTGCCGGCTGTTTGGCTTTATTAATCAGCCACCCCATGAAACATGTCAATTGTTGAACATTGGTGCTTGCCTTCTGGCGTGCGGGGACTTCCGACTTCCCAAAGCCCAAAACATGGTTCAAGCAGCGGCGACATGTGAGCCACAAAGTCACAAAGTTACCATGGCGTCCCAAGTGGGGACTAAAAATGTGAGACCAATTTGGCTCCGGGTCAAGAATGGGGGGTACCCACAATTCAACCTGGCAAATGGAAACATGAACTAAAATCTGCGGTCCCCTAGTTGCTTAATTTTGACCCACAGCCATTTCTCCGAAAGGAACTATTTACCCATCAGGACATCTTCGCCGTGACAACTTTTGCCCCAGCGCAGCCAAAGACATGGCAACATGGCGCGCCCCAGTGGGAACTGTCCGGGTCTGAGGGGCATGTTGGCAAACACATCTGTCCAACCCAACTATCTGAAATGAACAATCCAAGGTACCCGACCCGGTGCCAACAAAACATCGGGCCCATGCCCGAGCATGTAGGTGACAGTAACTGGCTATGAATAGGGCACAACAGCACTGGCTGGACCCCGCATGCCCAAAGGGTCCCGTAATGCCCACTGTCTCTGGCTTTCCAAGGGTCCAACGCTGCCAACGGTGCCAACTGAACCCCCCTCCAAAACCTGCATTTGCTTTAGCTCCGTGGAAGAAAGTACACACATTTCCAGTAGTGAGATCGATTCCTTGTAAAACCAAGAGGGGAACATACAACGCTTCCATTTGGTTAAGACACCTGTAAAATAATAATAATAACAAAAAACAAAACTTTTCCAGCAGTGATAAGTCCCTGTTTTAACCAACAGGGGAAAATACAACGTATTCGCGCGCAAATGGAAAAACAAGAAAGTTGAAGGGCTCGCACACCGCCCGTGTCTGCCTTCAGGCTGGGTGGCCCAGAAATCAGCCGTCCCGAGTATGAAAAACTGCCGGATACCTCCTTGCTTCAGGCGGGATATCTTATAGAATCGATTTCAGGGGTGATTCTACAAACATTTACAACAACCCAGCTTTGCAATCCTCAGGTACTCCCCTACAAATTAACATGGAACCGGGGGGGTCATTTCCTCCTCTATGGATGGGGTTTTGGGGTTCCCGGGAGTACCCGGTGACCTTTTGGACAAAAGCACGGCCGGTCAATAGAATACAAATCCCGACGAAACCCGTGGGACCCAAAACAAACCCAAAACAACCCCAAAAGGATTCTTTCTAACCAAACTGAAGCAGGACTCTTCCAAACCCTTGGAATAAATCCGGACTATTTCTAACCAACCAAACCCATAAATAGGACTGCGAGGCGAGCTCTTATGTTTTCCACCTTACACCTGGGGATCGCTCCGCCAACTCCTCGCGAGATCTCAGCCCCGAGCGCGACAGGAGGTGCAGCTGTGCCTGCCAGGCGGAAAATCAAGGAAGCTCAGCCCCCTGTCCAACGAGAACAACAAAGAAACAACTTTTGCATGAAAAACAAACAACACACAACCGAAGGCAGACGCACAACCGCCAAAACAGAACCAGTTTCAAGGGAAAGACTGTGTAGACCCCAAGTTTTTGGTGGTGATTTCCTCCGGGCTCCGATGGCTCCCTATTGCGAATCACTTTTTTTTCGGGGGGCCAAACCCCCCCAAATGCAGCCTGGTTGCTCAAGTCAACAAGCCACCCGGTTTCAAAAAAGCAGAAGCGCAAGCCAAGAGCCCCGAACCATTGTTGGGACTTGGGATTTTAGATTTTAAACACTGAATATGTGTATATATATATATATATATGGTTACCCCCCCAGCCCCACACCCTACCGTCCTATATTCTAGTTGCAGGTGTCAACTCTACTGACATATAGTTGGGGGGTGCTGGAAGGTTATGTTGCCCTTTGGCTATCTCGAAACCCTGAGGAGAAGAATTGGAAGATTTTTCGAGGCCTGTTGGAAAAGCTTCGCCCCTTCCGTTGGCTCCCGAACGCGGAAGCATTTGGCAGGTTCCATGACAGCCCTTGCGATGCAGACTCCTGATTTGGCTTTCTGGATTCGGATTCAGAGAACCCCGACGATGGCTGTCAAGATGGTACAGTTGCCCCATCTGAAGATTCCGGTTGCGCACTCGGCTCCTAGGTTACAATCCACCTTAGGGTCTGTATCCTCGGATCTGGTCTTTGGGTGTTTTGATTGGTTTCACTTGCCCCAATACGACTAGGTCCTCCAGTGGAGAGGTCAGAATAAAGGGCACCTTTTTTTTCTGTAGTCTATTTGTTGTAGGCGAACCCTCCCTCAAAAAAGGGTGAGAAAGGGCACTACTGGGGGACCTAGACGAGTTTGTCTCGTGTTGGGCCTGCTTTCGGACTCCCAGGTGAGCGATCGACCGGTGGCCCTTGGCGCCCAAGAATTGCAACCCAGTAGGAGGGGGGTGGGTGGCATTCAATTCCTTTTGTCTGGTCACTAGTCTTCCCCCATAAAAGGAAGAGGAGGAACAACAAATGGAATTCCAGGCCCCCCAATTCCATATATAAGGGGGTGGGGATGCGAAAGGGTTCCTGAAAAACCGTTTTCCAACTTAGTTCCTGTCAATGGACGGGGGAGGTGCAGTGTCTGGAAAACTTGAGGAAGGTGTGGGTACATTAGCAACAAGTGGGGGGCTTCCTTTCGGGCAAAAGAAAACATACTATGGGCAAGCACCAAGTCATCTTCCACGAGGCATTCCGCGTGTGTTGTTTGTCTCTAAGGGCCACACGGTTTGGTATTCTTGCTACATAAAATTCCTTCTGGATCCTTCTGTCTGTGCGAACCGGCCGGTCGGATTGTCTGGTACCCGTTGGAGCGAAACGTAGGGGGCTTCATAACCAGACTTTCCACTTTGGAACGCCTGTGGGTCCCCAGGCTTTTTGTGGGGAAGTCTTTCGAGCTTGTGTTTTGGTGGTGGTCCCTCTCAATCAACTGACAAGTCATGAAATATGTTGGCCCACCTCATTTGGTTGTCTCAAGTCTCGTTGATGACCATCACGCCTTGAGAAACGTTCCGCGGCTTCGAGCCATAAGCTTTAAGCCCTGGCTACCTGCCATGGGAACATGGGAACCTGGTTGCCTACCATGGCAACCAAAACTTTCAGTGGACATGGGAAAAAAAAGGGGCACTTATGGCCGGAGGGTTGGAACCACAGGCGCTGGGCACCCCGGTCCCCCTCCCCCGCCTCCCAAAGAGGAGAGTTGGAAGCCCCAATTAGCATTAGTCGCTATTGACTATTAAGTAGGTCCTCCAGTAGAGAGGTTAGAATGAGGGTACCCTCTTTTTTTTGTAGCCTATTTTAGTGGGGGAACCCTCCCCCAAAAAAGGGTAAAAGGGCACTACCGGGGGACCTAGTTGACCTTTATCTTCTATTTGCTGCAGCTGGAAAACATATCTCCAGTGATCGATTCCCTTTAACACGTTTAAAATCCAGGGAACATAGCCAACATATTCTTCTGCAAATGCAAGGTCTTGGGTTTGGGGGGGGGGGGGGCACTTGGGCGCTCAGTCGCCATGATCTACCCCCCCAGCCTCTCAACTCCACGCAGGGCTCAACAGCGTTCTGGTGGTCCAGCCTCGCCAAAGTCAGGCGCTCCTGACAGGATGCCGCCCGAAATCTTCGAAGTTACGCCCACATCTGCCAGCGTCGGAACTCCTAGCTAGTTAGCTTAAGCTTCGGGGAATTAAGTTGGAAATACAAATCCGCAACGGAACGGCTCGCTCCCTTCCAAGCAAGTTGAACTGTTGTGTGGGCTTGGTGAAGCGGGAAGGTGAAAGGAACGAAAACCCATTGAGGTTCTCGATTTGGATGAAATCCAACGAACATGGAACCTGACGTTTCGGGGGGGTCCTCGCTTGGACCATGTTCCTTTTACAGGGGACCCCTGTTCCATGTTAATTGGTGGGAGGCTATCCTCGAATTCCCCTCTGAAGGGACGCCACACTTCCCCCAGAGGAAAGCACCACAAAACATCTTCCAGACGTTGTGAGCCATTGGCAGGCGGCCCCTCTATCTTCCTTGGAACAGGTACCTGCGCGAACATCGGACGCTGAGGAAAAATGGGGGGGAACAAGAAACGACTGAGGGGTCTCCTTCTGACCCTAAAAAAACCGGGGTCACTACCCAAAGTTTCCAGGGGTCACGACCTCATTCTTTAAGGGTCAGAAGGAGACTCCAGGTACCTGCAACTCTCCATGGGAGAAGAACTTGGGTTGGCGTTTCCCTTTCCGAACAGCTCATCCAGCAGTCTCACAAGCCAGAAGCCAGCCCCTCCTCGTCCGACATGGCCTGGCTCTTCTTCAAACCTTAGGCATTTCTCTATCATTTTTCTAGTGACTTGAACATAGACCTTTCAACTTCCTTCGAGCCCCGTCGGAACTTCTTAGAAGTGGGCTTCGGAGGGGGGCGACGCGCTTTCCAGCGTCGAGAGCGCGTCGCCCCTTTTTTTTGCGCTAACTTCCGACGGGTCCAGGAGCTCACCCAACGCAGAAACCCCAGCAAGAAGTGCAGGCAAGTGGATCAAACTTGCCGCAAGAAATGGAACGCCCATTGCTGAATTGGCATGACTCCTGCCGAACTGGAGAGAACGCAAATGGCCAACGGACGACAAATCTGACCTCAGGAGCCGGGAGTAAGCGCAGGGCTCTTCAAGGGCCGTGCGCTGGGCTGGGGCCATTCACCCACCTCCAAGCCTCGCGGGGCCGAGGGCCGAGGGCCGAGGGCGCAGGGCGAGGCGTGAGGCATGCCGAGGCCGTGGGCGGCAAACACAGGCAGTCGAGGGCGGAACAGTGGCTGGCGTTTTGCAGGAAACCCAACAAACTTCTCAGTACTGCAACCAGGCTGCACCCAGAAAAAAACCGGTGATCGATCACCTTTTGGGGCCATGACCTTTTTAATATGGTTCCCAAAATGGGAAAGCCAAAAGGTTAAAAGGTCGATTCGCCGGGTCTGATTAGAGCGGGGTTGTGGGGTACTCTGAAAACACATTTGTCATGCATGGTCATAGAGGAATTGTTTGGCTGTTAGATCCTTATAGCTCGACATGGTCCGCGGAGGGGGTAGCAGGGGGTTACCAGGGGTCCATAGCTTCGTTCGGCTGCGGAAAGGGGACAAATGGGTGTCGCTTCCAGGGAAAGCTGGCCTTTTGAAGGCTTTTCCATCATCCTTGGTGCAAAGAACCATCAACAAGTACAACTAGAATAAGATCTCCAAAGACTTCGTGCGCTTTTGGTGGGTTCCGCTTTTCCACGGAAGTGTGTCCCTTGGTAAGCTCTGAAGGACCGTCAGTTTAAGAGGCCAAAGTCCTCAAGACCGATGCAGTTTCCAAGCGGTTTCCGCAAATTCCGATATGAGTAACCCCCCTCTTACTGGCAGCTGTCGAAATGATTATCCTTTTCAGGCTAACCCCGGATTCATAAACTCGGCGGGTGCATAGTTCGGAGAGTGTCCTCCCAAAAACAAATAGAAAAGGTGATCCGGATTCTTTCTGAAATGGAAAGCCCCACTTTTGTTCCAACCTGGTGCTTATCAACACAGGAAGGTTAAAGAAAACCACTGATTTTAGTGGGGCAGTTTTCAGAAGCGACCAAATGAATCACATGCAGTGCAATTTGCACCATTTTTGGCTGTTCCATGCGGTTTCCGTCTTGAATCCCAGGCCACGCATTGTTAGACCCTCCGTTTGGAGCTCCCAAGAAAAAAGGCATGGGAGCCCCTCACAATGGGCTTCTTGGACTCATTGGGGTCTGTGCTCGCAGCTTTCAAGTTTCAAGGCAACTCTCGGAAAATCCACTATTTGGGGAGGGGGGGGCTCTACACCCAGTTTAAAGCGGTTTTGAAAAGGAAAAAAAGACCGCCACAAAATCCGGACACTCCCAAAATCCCGACAAAATTTCGGGGGGGGGGGGTTGTTTTCTCTCCCGAACTGCTTCCCCCAAGCCCGAGCACAGCTGTCCGCTGTCGGCCAGCGCCCAAGCCCCGGTTGCCTCCAGTGGACCAAGACAGGCGCTCCCCCAGCACGCAGCGCGCCAGGGCCGTGGCCATCGCCTCCGAACTTTCTCGTGACTCGCCACTGGATTCACCCTAAATGGTACAGTTGTGGTTGTTTCTTTTTGTTCAAGTGTTTGTAGGTTTATTTAGTTATTTTTGTTTTTAATCTACAAGTTAAAGATAGTTCAAAAGATGTCGATAATTTCGATAATTTAAAAATAAATGAAGATGAAGCCTCAAAAAATAGGGTCAACATCCCCACAACATATCCCCAAATAAAAGGGATTACCCCAATACCCCAACAATACCTGCGCGAACATGTACCTTGGAACAGGTACCTGCGAACATCGGACGCTAAGGAAAATTGGGGGAAACAAGAAACGACTGGGACTACCCGGGGTCTCTTTCCCCGACCCCTAAAAAAAAGGTCATAATTATATACCCATTATACAGGGGTACCCCAAATATCCAGAAATTTCATAAGGGGTCACGACCCCATTCTTTAAGGGTCAGAAGGAGACTCCAAGCCAAAAACTGGGTTCGCCCACGTTGAACACGAAGCAGAAGAACTTGCCAACAGTGAAGGACATATTTCAAAAGACTTTCATCGCTGGAACCCAACAACCCATTGGAGAAAGGGAAGGGAAATGCTCCTGTATGCGTGGGGTGACTGACTCACTGACAGCTAAGGATCCATAGGGGCATTCAACCTTACACGACCAGGTCTAAAGAATCCGCTGCACACTTTCAGTGCACAAGTACGTTCACCCAAGACCTTGCAATGCCTACAAGAAAAGGCCTCACGTCACGCGCTCAAAGAAAACAGTTCCAACGGGGTTCCGGGACTTAAGCAAAGAGTGTGGCAAAAAGCTGAACAAACACCCTGAGGTCTGGTTTTCTGGGGCTTGTCTTAATCTTTGCCTGGTGTTTCGAGGGCCATTTCAAGATGGTCACCTCTGGGATGCACGACCCAGATTTTGAAGATGCAAACTCTAGGTCGCAATTCGGCAGTTTCATCACGGAACTCAACTCGCAGGGCAACTCACCCCGTCTAAACCTTCCATCTGCTTGAGCCCTGGAAACACATTTCCCAGAAACATTCAAGCGGCAGCCGAACAAAAACATAAACAAACAGAAACAGACAGTAGTGATAGATTCCCTGTAAAACCAAAAATGGAAATAACACATCATCTTGAGCAAATGGATCACCTACCTCGTCGCAAAAGTGGGCCCAGTTCTTTGAGAAGGCACTTCTTTCCTCACTTGGTTTTGTAGGGGATGCGGAGGGGAAAAAAACAGAACTAAGTGGAACCTGCAGTCTCAAAGCCAAGCCCCCCCCCCTCCGCCCTAAAGGACCCACAAATCAAAGGTGATCACCTTTTGGGGCCACAACTGAAAATGGCCCAAACGGGGGGTTTCCCACGAGGTCAGCTCCGGTCGATTCGCTTTGGTTGCAAGAGAGCCTCTTCAGACCCCGTGGCTTTCTCAAAGGGAACGCCCCCAATCAGACCGCAGACCCACCGCTCCTGAAAGAAGCCTTCGGGCTCCTCCGGCTCCTGTTCAGCCCGAAAAAGGTTTCAAAAGCCTCGTGAGGCTCGTGTGTGTGTGTGTGTGTGTGTTGTTTTTTTCCTTTGCACCCCCTCAAAATGGCGGATTCTCTCGGTGTTTCCCCCAAAATGGATTGTCCTGGTTAACTTCCCCCAAAAGAAGTCGTGGGTTTCCTGGAAATTCCATCAAAATCGTGGATATTCCTGGTTTGCCAAAATTGTGGATTTTGCTGGTTTTTCTGCAGCCACAAAATGGGGTACCCTCGAAAACAGACACACCCAAACTGGCAAACTTAAGGTCCAAAAGGTCGATTCGTTTTGGGGCAACTGAGTTGGTGTGGTACCTTCCCACACCGGGACAACCCCTCAAACAAAAGTAGCGGTTCCAGGATCCAATTCCTGTTCTGCCTCCGGAATGGTCGCAAATGTATACATGAATGGTTGTGGCCGCTCTGTGTTGCCAAGGGACCCCCCTTTTCATAAGCATGGTTTCCATAGAAACCTTTACGGCGCTTGGCTACTGCGGTTGAGGAGCATCCCTATCCCCGGCAAAGAGTTGTTTGCTCGTCTGCCCTCACTTAGTGTCCTGATGAAAGGGTTTGGAACAATCGGCTATCCCGTTGCTTTCCACCTGGACCTCCCCCCCCCCCCGGGTATGTCTGCAACAAACTTTGTCGTTTGTCGCCGGCTCAGGTCAAGTGGCCCACATTCGTCTCCAGACCTGCCACCAGTGACACGGTGACTCGTGCGACCGAGGACGCTCCTTGTTCTCCTCCACCTCCACCTCCTTCACCAGGCCCGGCGGAACCAGGCGCGGCTTCTTCTCCGGCAAGGGAGGCGAAGGAACTGAAACAGCAGGCTGTCCCGCCGCCTGTGGCCGGGGCACTCGTTTCAATGGAAGTTGCGGGATTCCGGAAGGATGAAAGGATTCCTGAAGAAACCTCGAAGGAACTTTATAGCTGTATCCCCCATTCTGTTCAACACATCCCTCTCTACAGACAACCGCCCACAACGCAAGAAAATGGGTGGCTTGGGTGTGACAAAAGAATAAGTGACGGGATTGGGGAATCAACCCGGACCCTAGATGTTTACTGCTCAGAAAGCAAGTTGAAGCCACCTGACGAGACAAGTTGGATTCTGAATGCTCCTTCCGCACCACCTCGCGCATTGCGAAAGGGAATTTGCCAAGGCCAGGCTATGGGTCCATACCCATACTTCTCTAGATCCAGAACTCCGATTTCCGAAGCTTCTTTAGATCCATGGGCAAACCTCCTGAATTCGCCCAAATCTGCTCCCTCCAATTGGAACCCCTAGTGTTTTTGTAGAGGACAAGTGGAATACCACCTCAGCTGCAAACCTAGTTGTCAAGTAATCACGAGCCCAGGGTGCGATTTTTCGCAAAGCCCAAAGCCACCAGGCAGCATTCCACTCGCTCTCTGAGCTTGAGCAAGACATTAAGTTTTGCTGCCGAGTACAGAAGGGGAACGCAAACAACAAGAATCAATGCTTTGGTGCGTGTGAAAACTAAGGTCTTGATGCAAATCTGAGCCGCACAGCACACACGAACGCGGACCAACCGTCTTCAAACTGAGGTTGAGACAGTACCAAGCTGCCCTCGGGGCCCCCTAGAAGTGACCAACTGTTCGTGGCTTAAAATGGACATCCAGCCACCAAACCAACGAGAAACCTCTAAAAGTCTAGGGAACCGGCTGGCTTTTTGAGCCAGGCAAAAAAGAAGAAAACACTCGCCGCCCACATTCCCAGCGCCTTCTCTTCGGGCGGCTCGAGCGGGAGGATAGGAGCCGGGAGCCCGGGTGGGAGCTTATTGGGTACGATCAAAGGTGCCTGGCAAGCGCCGAACGCCGTTGAGTCGAACGACCTTCAGAATATCCCCTTGGCCAACAGACACTGACAGATTCTGTGATCCTCTGGGAGTTGTGTGACTGAAGCTTGCTTGTGAAGCAGCCATTTACTTCTCACTTGAGTGAATGGGCCAGAAACAGGCCCAATGTTGTTTACCACTAGAACGGTCTTAAATTTCAAAGTCCAGGAAGTGAGAAAAAGGGTAACTACCCTGACCCCCCCCAAAAAAAAACACCACCACCCCCTGGATTCCCAATATGCCAAACTCATCCTGAGCTAGCTGAAGATAATTTCCCCAAGACCGCATCCAATTTAGAGATGTTGGACCTCTCTGAGCCGAAAAACCTCAAAAGCTGGTTTAGAGAAAGCCACCAAAGAAAGAAAGGAAGAAAGCAGCAAAACAAAAAATACAAAACAAACGAAAGAAACACATGCAGAAAGAAAAACGCCGATCACTAGCAAAAGGAAAGACAAACATGGTACAGAAAAAAAAGAAACAAACAAACATGATATAAAGAACAAAACAACAAATTGCAAAAAGTAACGATAGACATGAAACATGAAGACAGAAGACGGAACACAAAAGGAACAAGACAGAGGGAAAGAAGGAACGCAAGAAATACATAAACAAACATGAATAACATAATGACAGAGAGAATGAAGAAACAACGACGGAGATAAAAGGCAGAAAGAGAGAGAGAGAGAGCGACAGCGAGAAAGAGAAAGAAAAAACTAACCAACAAAATAATGCAGAAACAAAGGCAGAAAGAAGGGAAGGAAGAACGAACGAAAGAAACAGACAAAGATAAACAAACAAATCTTCAAAGACCTGAATATATAAATTCGACAATAAATACAGAAAGAAAAACGGACAAACAGACCGACATAAAGAGAGAAACAAGAACTTCGACAGACAGACACACCAACAAACAAGCAGAAATATAGAAAGACCGGAAAGAAAGCAGTAAACAAAACAAACCAATAAATGACTAAAGAAGAAGAAAGAGACATACGACAGAAAGACAGAGAAAGAACAAACAATAACCAACCAACAAACAAACAAATAGACTAATAAACAAATACATTGCAAGAACAAAAAAAGAGAAACACAAATAAATACACAACGCAAAAGGAAGAAAGGAAGAAACAACTAATACATATAAAGCACTTAGCTAAATATAAACGAAAAAACATAAATAAAGAAGATAACCTTTCCCCCCGTCAGCTTCCTCCTCTCCGAAAGTGTTCATCGACTCCTCTTTGTCCAACTCGGCAGCCTCGCATGGTGAGTTTGGGTTGGGCGAGGGTAGTGAGTCGCAAGTTCATTGGATTCATTGGGCACAGCTGGGAATGAGAAATGGAATGACACTATAAACCAGGCATTGTGGTATGCTTTAAGGGAATCCGGAATAAGGGAATGACCCTATAAACCATCCAACTGGTGGTTTCCTTTGAGGGAATCCCCTTCCGGTTCATTCCCAACACCCGGCAGGTCATTCCTTACTGAGCACCAGCAAGTAAAAAGGGGGTCTGGATTCTTTCAGCATTGCCTATCCCCTTCTGCTTGTCTTTGGGGCAAATAGATTTTAGAGGACTTATGAGCCATTTGGCACCCAATTGGCCGGCGAGGGGATTGTGCAGGGCTTCATACACCCTCATGTTTTGGCAGGCCGTGCATTCGAGGGAAGTAAACTGTGTGCATCTGCGTGCCATGCGGGACGTGCAACTCACCCATGGGTCGCGTGCCATTTTGCTTCTTTCGTGGTCATGTGGAGCTGCTAATCTTGGATCGAAAGTGGCCCCAAAAGTAATTACTCCGGTTCTTTGAAATCGGACTGAACCACACGAAGGGCCGGCGCCGAACCGGTTTCGAGACCGGTTTCAAGCCTGCAGCCCGGGTCGCAGGGGCGCAGGGGTCTCAGCTTGCCTGATCCAAACGCAATGGTGAGGATTGGGCCCAGAAATTACCAGGTGATCAGCATGCAGAGCCATGAGCCAAAATGCCCGAAAAACCGGGTGAATACATACGTACATATATGACGGTTGTCTGAAATTCCTTGTTCCGGAAACCGCCATCTTCGCGAGAAAAAAATTAACTTTCGCGGACCCCATCGCGGAACTTTCGCGGGGCTGTTCTCAGAACATTCATCACAAAAGTAGTACGCAAAGTACACTTTCGCAGCCCCAGCTCGAAAGTCGCAGCTCTTCAGTGCGAAAGTAGTACTAAAAGTAAACTTCCGCAGCCCGGCTTGAATACGAGAGTAGTACACGAACTAAACTTCCTCAGCCTCGAAAGTCAAACTTCTCAATACGAGAGTAGTACACAAAGTGAACTTCCGCAGCCCCAGCTCGAAAGTCGCAAGCTTTCAGTTCCAAAGTAGCACGCGAAGCGCGCTTCCGCAGCTCCAGCTCACAAGCTGTGAGCTACGCATGAGAGGACCCGTTGGCCTCATGTCCGGAAACTGGCGGGGAGGTCCGTTGACTTTCGCGAAACTTTCGCGGATCTTACGCCAAACATTCGCGAAAATCCGGCTGGAAGTTCCGCTCAACTTGCCCCGACAGCTTCAAAACTCCCAGAAGCTGGTTTTTGCTGGCTGGGGGTTGTTTTTGCAGCGGCGTATTCTTGCGGCGACCCTCAGGCTGCGCATTCTCCAACTTTAGTCTGCGGGCATTCTGCGCGCACTGCCGGTAAATACACATGGTTCATCACTCCAGCTTCCTGTTAGCAAGCCACACAAAACTTTCGCGGAAAAAAACAAACTTTCGCGACCCCCTTCGCGGAACTTTCGCGAAGGTCAACGCTAAGACCAAAAGGTCTTCCCCTTCATAGCTCAATACAAGGACCTTTCGGACGACTCTCATATATATATATATAAAGAACGATTCGCTTTGGCTGCAAGTGAGGCATAACATGGGACACCCAATTTGATTCACCCGCTCAAACCCTTCAAGCTTTACCCAAATGGCAACGAATATGTGTGTGATTGATGGCACCTTTTTTCCAGGCTGGTTGTTCAGGGAACCCAAAGCAAGCCGAATTCAAAAACATTGGCGCGCCCCTACTTCATGAGACACATATGCATTGCTGGTGCCCTCACTTTGGGCAATCTGCGGATGGTCACACAAGCAAGTTCGCACCGGTTGGTGGTTTATTTCATGGCGCTTCATCCATCCCAATGCGTGCGAATTCGATTTTGCTCGTAGAATGTCTTGCAGTAGAAAATCAAAGGTGGTCTTGAAACCACCAATTGAATGCTTGATAGGGGGGTCATTCCGAAATTTGCTAGGAACCGGCAAAATGCTCGATAGGGGGGCGTTCCCTCATTCCCCACAAGCCAGCAAAATGGGGTTGTCTCAAAATCTTTGCTCACCATCCCTGGTAGGGGATTCCCACATCCCTTGGAATGGGGTTGTGTTCTGTCGAGGCGACCCTTTTGCGCGCCGGTGTAAAGGGAAACCCCAGAAATATATATACATCTATAAATATATATACATATATACACATATACATGTGGGACCCCTGACGCATACCCAAATGCCCCAAGACAACTGGGGGCCCCAAACCTAGCTCTTTCTCGGGGTTAACACCTTGGGGTTGTCTCAAAATGACTAAGCCGCTGAAATGGCTGGCTTCCTCTCCCCTAAACAAACGCAAGCAACGGGTTCCCAAAAAAGGGTCACACCCCGAAAAGTGGTTGCGAAAGCTGCGTCAGGGGTTTTGGTTCTTGGCCACCGAAGTGGCATCAACCTGTTGAACGAAATCCAAGCCCGAATTCCACGAGAGAAGCTACGGCACCCCTTCCATACCTCTATTCATCAAGGGAACACTGACATGGTTCATCCTTTCCCTATAATTTCGCCATAGCCGCCAGTTGAAGCTTCCTTTTGGAGCACGCCCAAGCAAAACTGTTCATTAATGACCCAAAACCCTCCAGCAAGAAACAAACCGTGGCCATCTTTGGGCATTTATTCTGACCCCTGCGACACGACCAAAATGATGCCCTGTCCACACAAGTTGGATGAGGCCCTGCGGTTGGACTGCATGTGTCTTGGGCAGTACCGGCGCCCAATGCAGGGCCCAAAACTCCATGAGACATGTACAGCTTCGGCACAAGGCAAGGATGCCTTGCGGCTACGAGGTTCTCACTTCATTGGCCCAAAACCCAGTTCCTTTGCCACTCCAAATGTTTTTTGTTTTTTCTTTCCCCGATTTTGCTTTTGGTTGACCTGGAAAACCGCACAGCAGGGGCATCCCCCCCCAAAAACAAAACAAGACCAAATGGCCTCCGTCAGGCTCGTGACGGAGTCAAAAAAAAGGATCCTCCGGTCGCCGAAACCAGCCCTTGCCACATCCCCAGTTTGGCAAGAGCCCATTCCTGGCAAGTGTGGGTTCGGAAATGAGTGCTGGTTTGGCTTTAGCTCCCAATGCAAACAGAGATTCGAATATGTGTTTCTTGGGCGGCCGGAAGGCTTCCCCAATGTCAGTCTTTCCTTTCAGGGGGAGGGGGGTGGGCTCCCCTAATTCCATTTCTCTAGTGATGGAACCACACACGTAATTCCAGGGGAACCCCCCTCCCCCAATTCCATTCTTCCCAGTGCTTTCATCATCCCATTTTGGCTGTTGCCATTGCGACCCAACAACTCCTAGAGGCAAAGGCTGTGTGGAGGAAGGACCATCCATATGTGTATACATATATGCACACAACCAATTTCTAAACCAGTGGAATCCAAATCTATTTCTAGCCAAACTCGCCGAAGAGAAGACGCGACCGAAAACAACGCACGTCCTGAACTCCTCCAAGCGACACCCCTGGCGCCAGCGGCGCCGCCGGCTGCTCCACGAATTCCACGTCCCCATAGCGCGAGACCCACAGCTCCTCAGAAGCAGAAGGGTTTAACGCCCGGCCGAGTTGTTGTTGTTGCCCGGCCCAGAAGTTGGGTGTCTCTTGTTGTTTTAGTTGGTACCCCTTCTTTTTGGGGGATTTAAAGTAAAAACAACATGGCAACCACAATTGTTTGGGGTCCCTAAAAAGAACACACCCAGAAGTCAATCGGTTTGTAGGCCCAGTCAGCCAAAAGGCAAGCTGGAGGTCAGAACACAGCTTCGGCGCAAAAACCAGGAGATCGCCGTCCATTCAACCCTGGACTCTGCTGCCTGGAGAAGTGTACTGCACCCTCTTCCCAACAATCAGTGGACATGGGGCTTTTCAAAAAAGAAGTTTTTTTCAAAATCCTCCTGTTAGCTCCCAAGGTTGTTGGAGGGAGGTAATTCTTTCGGGACCTTCACGAATGGTCGAATTTCATCAATTCGCCATCGAGAAGATTCCCAACACGCCCGGATGTGAGCCTTCTGCGCCAAGAAAACTCATCAAGGTCCCAAGAAGGAAGTTGAACACGCGATTGAGTGGAACAGCCCACTTTCTGGTTCCCATCCCATTTCTTTGTGATTCGGCTTGATCACTATAAAGGATTGCCTTGGTACAGAATTTCAATATCCTTTCTAATTGGTGGTTTGGATTGGTGGTTTGCCGGCTAGGGGGTGGTTTCCCATTGCCCTTTACAACAACCAGGGGTGCAATCCCAACACCGAAATGAAAGTACATCAAGATTTGGCAGGCCCGCGGTGCCATGAACCCAAAACAAGCGAGGTCCATTCAACCTGTACCGCAGGTTTAAAAAAAACATGCCAAGCAACGTGCGTGCCACTCTTTGGAATCCGAGGCCCAGATGTTTGCAGATCCGAAAACGTCAAGGTTGAGCCCTGCCCTTGGGCAAATCATGCCAGTAAATTCGTGGTCTTATTCGCCGGATATGGAGCCCCGCAAATGGGTACTTTTAGTCCTTGAGGCCCCGACACAGCAGCCAGGCAGGCAGGCAGGCAGGCAGGCAGGCAGGCAGGCAGACAGGCAGACAGGCAGACAGGCAAACAAACAGGCAGGCAGGCAGGCAAAACGAAACGCAGCGAACAACACAAGCCACACAAATAACAAACAAACAAGCAAGCAGGCAAGCAGGCAAGCAAGCAAGCAAGCAAGCAAGCAAGCAAAAACAATCACAGAGGGCAAACAAACAAACAAACAAGCTGTTGGGTTTCAAAATTATGGATTTAAGCTAATTTCGAGGTCCGACCCGTGCACTTAAGCCCTGCTCCTGTGTCTGCACCTCTGATCGGAGCACATGTCAGAACCGGGACACGGTTTAATGTTTGTTTTTGTTTTTGGGCACTCGTGAAAACAATGCCAAAACCGGCTGCGCTTTAGAAAGTGCATTTGGCAGCAACAATGGATGCAAACGCCTTCGTCAAAGCAATTCACTACTGGAAGGGCAGCCTGTCAAATCCTGTGGGGTCACTGCGTTGCGTTTTTTTTTTTATGCTGAATTACCCGGGGGGCAAAATCGCTGAGTCAATAAATCCTTAAACAATATGGGCCCGTGCACTTGAGAGTCGCCCCGCTTTCTGAAACCACGAAACTTTGCTTATTTTCAGAATTTGCAAGATTCGGTGGCTCTTTGTGTGACAAGAGCAGTTTTTGTTGAAACATTGAGCAACCTTAGCATGGTGGGACCGAGCCGTGTCGCAATCAAAAACGTCGCATGTCAGAAGTGCACAATGTTGTTGTTTTTCGCCGTGGTGGCACATATTGCCAAATGGGGAGCGATGGCAAGGATTAGTGGGAATGCATGGATGATGGTTGATAGTTTATAGCTTAGCGTGAAGGCTGTGAGAATGGGACTCAGCGCGAAGCGTATGGAGATGGTGCTGTAGTCAGGGCAGCTAGTAATCAAGGGGGAGCTCCTGCCTTGATCACCGGGCCACATTCCATAAGCACGGCCAGCCAAGAAGGTTAGTGCAGCCAAATTCCGTTGAGTGCAGACGAATTTCCTTTAGCACGTGCAGTAAAATTGTTGTGGTGCAGCCGGAAATTCCTCATGTGCAGCCAAAGTTCCTTAAGTGCACCCCCCCCCCCCGAATTTAAGCTAATTAGCCGGCAGCCAAAATTCCTTAAGTGCAGCCAAAGTTCCTTAAATTCCTTAAGTCCCGGAAAAAATCCTTAAGTCCAGAAAAATCCTTAATTCATTCCCGCCAACGGACAATTTTCCGGAAAAAATCATTAATTCCGGATGAATTAGCTTAAATTCAGGGGGGGGGGGTGAACTTAAGGATTTTTGCCTTTGCCCGAGATGAAGTTCGGAAAGTAGTGTTTTTCAAGCTACAAAACGTTATTTTGGCAATGAAAAACACTAATTTCACCTCGAACTTCATCTCGGGCAAATGCCAAAATCCTTAAGTTCACCCCCCCCCCTGAATTTAAGCTAATTAATCCGGAATTTCGGATTTTTTCCGGAATTAAGGATTTTTTTGGACTTAAGGAATTTTGGCGGTAAGGATTTTTCCGGAATTCATGATTTTTCCGGACTTAAGGATTTTTTCCGGGACTTAGGGAACTTTGGCTGCACCGAAGGAAATTTGGCTTCACTTAAATGTTGGCTGCACGTGGGGAATTTTGGCTGCACTTACGCAACTTTTGCTGCCGGTTAATAGCTTAAATTTGGGTGGTGCTCTTAAGGAGTTTGATCCGCCCTTTAGCCGCACTGAAGGCATGTTGGTTGAGCCTTGCGCTAAACTTTTGTTGGCTGTGCCGAAGTAAAAGTCACTTACGCTGCGGCGTATGTTGAATCTCAAGCCGGCAGAGCAAAAGTTGTGCTGGTCTCGCAGTAAAGGCAAGCCGAATAAATGCGTGCGTGACAGTAGCAACTTGCACCGTCTCTTGATACATGGGCTCAGTTGTTGATGTTCCCATTCACCTCAGTTCCACCTTACGCCACTTTGTTTGATGTATGGGCCTGCCTTTTTTGACCTTGAAACACGTGAGTACATGTTTATTTTATATTGGGCCTTGCTGCGGTGAATTGTTTGGATCCATGGGTGTTTCCGTGGGGGTTCTGACGAAGGCTGGCGCTGAAACTGGGGTATGTGCTGCGTTTTTCATTGCTGACATCGCCAAATCCCGAAAACATGTCTATCCTCACCAATTGTTCACACCCTGCTTCAATCGGGCTAAACGCGCCAGAAACGTGCTTAAGTGCAGCGGGCGACCTTGATAATTAGCTTACATCCATAATTTGCCCCCCACAAACTGATTCCCTCAAATGGTCTGGTCTGAATGCCACTGACAGTGTATACTGATTTTGCTCTGGTTTGCAACATGTGCGATCTGAGTCAGAAAATGCAAAAAAAAAACTTTCGCCGGGTGTAAGTCTCAAACGCTCCAACAAGGCAATGACATCAAGTCCGGATTTGCATTGTTCCAAAAATAAATAGCCTTTTCGGGCTGTTCAGCTTCGAAAACACACAAGTTTGAAAACCATTGGATTTCAGCAACACTGAAAAAAGCCCCACCCTTAAGTACACGCCCCCCCTTAAATCCATAATTTTGAAAGCCAACAAAACAAGCAAACAACCAAACAAACAAACACAAACAAACAAACACAGCAACAAACAGACAAAGACAGAATCGATGAAAAGGGGGAACAAACAAACAAACAAACAAAGAAACAAACAAAGAAAGAAAGAAAGAAAGAAACACACATACAAACATAGAAACACACAAACAAACAAACAAACAAACAAACAAACAAACAAACAAACAAACAAACACACACAAAGCAACACAACAACGAAAGACACAAATAAGCCAAACACACAAACAAACAAACAAACAAACAAACAAACAAACAAACAAACAAACAAACAAACAAAACAAACAGCATAAACACCAAGACACAAACAAACAGACAGACAAGCAAACAAACAAAGAAACAAACAAAGAAACAAGCAAAACAAGCAGAACAACCAAAGACGCCAGACAAAGAGACAAATAGACAAACACACAGACAAACAAACAAACAGACAAACATGCAAGCAAGCCAGCAGCAATCCAAAAAACAAGCAATAGCGCAAGCAAACAAGACAGACAAACAAACAAGCAACAACTGAATAACAATCAAGCAAGCAAGAAAGCAAGCAACCAAGACAGACAGACAGACAGACAGATAGACAGACAGACAAACAGACAGACAAACAAACAAAGAAACAAACAAACAAACAAACAGACTAGCAAACCAACTAGCATGCACGAAAACAAACAAGACAGACAGGCAGACAGGCAGACAATCAAACAGACAAGCAAGCGAGAAAAGCAAGCAAACAAGGCAGACAAACAGACAGACAGATTGACAGCCAGACAGACAGACAGACAAACAAACAGACAAACAGACAAACAAACGAACAAACAAGCAAACAAACAGACAGACAGACAGACAGACAGGCAAACGGAGAGACAGACAGACAGACAGACAAGCAGACAAGCAGACAAGCAAACAAACAGACAGACAGACACATAGACAGCCAGACAGACAAACAAACAGACAGAAAGACAAACAAACAATCAACGCCAACAAACAAGAAACAAGGCAACAAACGAGCCAAGACCTGCGGCGGGTCCTTCGCCGCCTCCAGCAACACTTCGAGGCTCTTCGACTTCACCGCGTTCTTCTCGGAGCCCAGTAAGCACATCTTCGCCTGAGCCGAGTCGTCCGACTTCGGGGGGGGGTGTGCGGTGACCCGGTTGCTGGACGTAAAGGTGGAGTATCCAACTAGAGTCACACAGCATGAACGCAACATCTCTCTTTCTCTCACTCTCTGCCGTTGCGTCCAAAGGGTCTTGACTCAGCAAGGCAACGAAACACCTAGACGACCGAATTCAAATTACATCATTGACATTATAGGATCCACAGTCAGCATTGGTTAATGTCTAGTCGCAAACATCATTTTCTTGGACAGCGCATACAGCAAGGCATGCCGCAAGGCAACCAGATTCTCGCCATCGCTTGGCAGCTTGACAGCAGCCATCCACAGCGCAAGTGAGTCCTTTGAGGAAATGGTCATCGCCCTTTGGTTTCCTCCTTGGTTTGCACAGTTTCGCGCAAGTGCAGCATTTTAGTCAAGAGTAGCAGGCAAAGAACGCTCCAGCTCCAACAGCTTTCCAGTGCGCGAAGAGCGCTTTGGCAGCCGCAGCTGGGAAGCTGCAACTTTTCAGCGTAGCTGCAGTAGGCAAAATCAGCTTCGACTCTGCAAAAAGGAACGACATGGAACGACAGTCATACCGTCCCCCCTACAAGAGGGGAGTGGTGTGCTTTCGATGGTCAAAAAAAGATATAACTGGGCCAGGAAAAGAAAAACACACCAGCTGAGCAGGTCTTTACATAAGTGCTTCCGCGGGCAAGTTGGTTCTGGAAATTGAGGAAGGTAGCTTCCGCGAGGGAATTCGTGTGCAGGATTGTCATAGTACTTCCTGAAAGAGCAACGCAACCATGTTTACGCACAACTCTATATATACGTATATATACGTACAACTCTAGACATGCTTGCCTGAAGCAATTGCTCGTGGAAAGCTTGGTCTTCGTCCTCCAGTTCTTGGTGAAACTTAGAGCTCGTCTGCCCTTGTCCCTGAATGGGGTGATACACAAATCTGGCTATGGATTGGGGACCTAGGTGGGCATAAATCCCCCACCTATGCACATCCTTGCGGATCCCTTGAGATTGTATGACTCGCTGTCTGCCGGAGGTACCTCGAGCTTGGGAATGTCACCTGTTGAATGGGCCTAGAAGAAATCGAGAATTGTTGGCCGAAGTCACAAGAGTTCCAATCAACGCGTTGGAGTCCATCTGTGGGCTTCCTTATGGGCAAATTCAACAAAAGCCAGCATGCCCGGCGCTTTTTCGAGTTCATCCAGGCGCCAACACGTCGCGAGGAGCCGTGGTCTTCAAGTAGACGATGAGCTCGCGCTTGGTTTTCGTCTGCCCGAGCGGGCGCGACACTGATGTGTGTCCAAAAGGGATTCGGACGCCAAAATGGCTTCGGATTTGCTTTTGATATCCCTTTCAACCCACCTTCAAAGTGGACCCTCAAACACACCCACGCACGCACAGTTCAGGTTGATCCATAATGGGGTGTGCCATTTCACAGGCAAATCGGAGAAAACCCGCCCATTCACGCTTGGGAGTTGCAAGATAGTGGGATCCAATACATGATAGATGTCCTCAAAACCATGTCCCAGACTGTCCACTTTGAAATCACACGCTTGAAACCCGTTGTTTCTTGGTATTGACACTTAAAAAATCGAATCAATCCAGTGACGTTTGTTTCTTTGACAGGTCGAGCGCTTTAACACCGAAGCTTCCAATGCGCACAGGCGCTAGCCCTTGGGAGTCCGGCGGTCGATTTTTTGTTACCCCAAACTGGAGAGCCCGGCTGTCCGACCGAAAAAAAAACAACCCGAAAAGGGTAGCCTCCAATTAAAAAACACATGCACCCACATATCTCTGGCGGTCAGCCTTCCTTTCTCCGAGAAATTCGCGATGTCCCGTTGAAGCACCTGGTCTCAAAAAGCTTTCGCTTCTTTCGGCGTTTCCGTTGAACCATCTGGGCTCAAAAAGCTGTTCGGTGTTTTTTTTGAGCCCCCTTTTCAGCTCCCCCACTTCTCTTTTCCAAGTGCCCCAGTTTTCGTTCCGGCGGCTTCTCCCAAACCTCCGCGGGACCAATATCCGGGCCCTCAGGCCCGGAGTGGGCGATGAACAAATCGCCACGACCAGAACCCTGGCCTTGGGAAACCAAAGGAGAACCACACATCTCCCCCCTTCCGTTTGCTGAAGTCGGGAAGAATATAAAATATGTCCGGTAGGAATGGATTCCCAGCTTAAAACCGACAAGGGAAAATAACACATATTCTTAAGCAAATGGAAGCCCCCTGTGCCAACTTGTTCGCCAACAATTTCCACTATGCTTCCTTCACTTCCCCTTGCCATGTAAGACAGGCTTCCTTGTTCGTTACATGACCCGTTTAAACATCCAAGAAAGCCTAAACATGGCAACCAAATGGTGTTTGAGTTGGCCCCTGGTCAAGTAAAATAAAAGGAAAGCAACCCCACCGTCTACCCAACAGCCTGCCACAAAGCGCCCCCTGCAAAAATCATCCAACAATTTCAGCTGCAAACAAGTCCTACCGAAAAGAGCATGTGTATACCAACATGTAAGTACCAAACACTAAAATCGTACGAAAGCCCTCTATCCTCCCCAAACACCAAAAACAATCCGAAATACCCCCCACCATCCTCAAAGCAAGGAAGATGTTGGGCGTGTCGTGTCGTTGAAGGTACCTTCTTCTGGTTGGTCCCTGTCACAGAACCAAACACGAAAAAACAACAATTCCAACACGTGTCTGGTTGGTTTCAGTCACCAAGACTAACCAACAAAAAGCAAAACGAAACAGGTTTCCGGTTGGTTCCTGTCCAGTCACCAAACCGAACCAACAACCCACGGGAACAACAAAACCAAACGGAAAACAAAAAAGAAAGAAAAGCAACCGACGCCGGTCGCCCCCGAAAAAAGAACAACAAATCCCGATCAAACATCCGAGCCCAGGCGAGAGCTTCCGCCTGCAGCTCGGCGGGCGGAATCAACGGGCAGTTGGGGTCCAAAGGCTCGGTACGTTCCCCGCTCCAGGAGCCCTGCGGCAGCTCCTTGTCGTAGGCCAGGTACATATGCTCCTGCGCATGGCTCGCCTGGATGGTTATTTTCTTTTCATTTTTTCGGTTGGAGCCCCCAAGATGGATTTTGGTTCTACTTCTAAAGTCACAAGAGCATCCCCCCCCCCCAAAAGAAAGAAGAAAAAACAAGACAAAAACAACGCACCCCTATGGATTAAGGTTTGTAGGTGTCCATTGAAAGAAAATAGATGCAGTTCCCTGGTAGCTATGAAACCAGGTCAACCAGGACACCTATGGGCCTTTAGTTTCTTTTGGAAAAAGCCCGAAACACCAACAAAAGATGTGTCCCCCTCGTACAACGCCATGCACATGTGCTCCTCCAAGTTCTGGCAGCTATGCGGGGACACCCTTCCCTTCCGGAAAGTTACTTATGCATAAGAGTTCGGAAAGGGCTCTGACTGGTTCGCTGTCCCTGTCCCGGTTCCACAGAGTGGAGACGGGTACTGGTTTTTGGTACATGCTCAGAAAGGGCATTGAACAACTTGAGGAAAGTGTGAGGAAGCAAGTCCCTTTCGGATTGCGAGGCCTTCGCCCGTCAGACCTGCCTCGCGCTTCTTCCTCGAGATGCCCATCTCTGGATTGCATCCCCAGCATCATCTCAAGCGACCATCCTTCCAAAGGCCAGCCCAAAATGACACCAGCCCTCGAGCATTCGCAGCATCACCAGCTCCAAACTCCAAAATAGAAACCAACTCTTCATGGCCCGGCACAAGGCATGGGCCAAGCCGTGTTACATACCAAGACAATGGTGGGGAATAGATCTACAAAATGGAAATACAGGATCTTGGATCTAAATATTGACTGGATTGCGACGTTTAAATTCAGCAGTCATCATTTCAAGGGGCAAGTCAACAAACATATGCTTTCAAGCCATTGGCATGGGCAAGCTTGAATATCTTTTGTTTCTGGAGTCAGGATTGTGGCAACATAGTTCCTGGGCAATTGTGATTCTTGAATCCAGGAAAACCGTGTTGTTCTTTCTGTTCCAGGGATATCCAAGTTTCCTTTGTTGGTTCCGTGTCTGATTTCCATAATTTCCGTGCGGTCTGGCATGTCTGCATCTTGCCTGGAACGTGTGTTTGATGCCGTTGTTGCAATGGATTGCTTGCTGTCTAGTCTTAAATCAACTCTATGTTGTTTCTTTGTTTCCTGGAGTCCAGACTGTGGAGAAAGCTTTCCTGGGCAATTCATGGCAATTATAATTCTTGAACATGGAAAACATGCATGTCTTTGTCTGCAAAAGGAACCAAATGTGTTCTTTTGCTCAGAAAACTTGTGCAAAGAAGCTTGCTCAAATAATTTGCGCAAACACACTGCACAAAAATACTCAGCTTGTGTGCGGCAAAATGTGCTGTTTTCCTTGGCCACACGCCTTCTAGTTCGCGTTGTGCAAGGAGTACCTTTTTTGTCCTTGGGCTGATCCAGTTTCTGGAATTTCCAGGGGCTTCTAGCATGTCTACCTGTTGATACATGTCTGCTTGAACATCTTCTTTTCGAGGAAATGCTTTCATACCTCACTGGTAGCATTGATTGACTGGACGCCTGTGTATGTCTGCTTGTCTGCTACGCACATGGTTTCAACACTACAGCAGTCAAAACTCTACAGCCTGCGAGCTCAAATCAAGCAACATCGGGGACCTTGGGGGGGGAGGGGTGCGTAGCTGCTCCAATACTGTTTATTGTGTGCCCGCCCCTTGCTTGAAATGCCATTGGCCAAGCAACAACTGAAATGCCCGAGCTCGGCACATCAGTGGCTGGGATATTCACGACAAACAAGCTTCCATTTGCTTGAGGCCTAGAAAAAAAATACTTCAAGCAGTAAATTGGTTTCCCCTTAAAACCAACAGAAACAGGGAAGAAAAAACAACACGATAAAAACAAGTATTCATTTCAGACAATTTCAAGCAAGGCACATCGTGCCCAGTTTTTTTCCGGGCTCGTGCGCCTTGAGATGGACGTCGTCCTGAATCTTCTCCACCATTTTCAGCACCTTACCCAGTGGATGGTTGCGAAATCCAGAAATCGCACCACCTAAGAAACCATGGTTGAAACCATACCGTTTGTTGGTACTTACATTGGAATCATCATTCCAGGGTTTCTTAGGTGGTGCAGGATTTCGTCTATCCACAGTAGTGAGACACCTTAGGACCTTGGTGGCCGAATTACCATGCCACCAATGACCAATTAAGATGGAACATGTGGACAGAACCTAGTGGGACACCAAGGATGGCGAATTACAATGCCACCAATGGCAAATTAACATGAAACCTTACCCATAGT
Organism: Effrenium voratum; assembly: GCA_963377175.1. Taxonomy (NCBI): domain Eukaryota; class Dinophyceae; order Suessiales; family Symbiodiniaceae; genus Effrenium; species Effrenium voratum. The sequence continues at coordinate 742,880 of CAUJNA010003816.1, forward strand.
GAGACACCAAGCTTGGCGGATTAACATGGGTGTCGCTCAAAATGAACGAGCTGGGGCAAACCGCAGGGTTTAGTCTTTGTTTCCATTTACCACGAGGACATTTTGGGGGCATCTTTTTCAGCCACTGCCACATGCCACCAATGAACAATTCACATGGAACCTGACAGGGATCCTGGAAGATTTGAAGGGATGCCCTATCAGGTTCCGTGTTGATTGGTGGGAGGGTGCCATGCACTTGAGAGGTTGTCTCAAAATAGGGACCGGGTCTCGGTGTTCCTGTTGTTTTTTACACAAGTACACATGTTGAGCCATCCTTTTGCAATTCCCATGGTGACATGGGGGCGGAACATCTGTGGGGCACTAAGGAGCGCCAAGCTTCACAAGCATCACACAGCTTAGGCCTGGTTGCGCATTTCTGTCTTATACCCAGGCCCTGGCAAACCCAGTCCCATTTGATCCAGCAAACAGAGGTTCTCTCTTCAGATGGCCCTACACCAGTGCGTGCTTTTTGTGTAACTCTAAATTCGTCTTTCCAAAAAATACGCCCAGAAGCTTCTAAAGTGAGAGAAAGGACGCTTCAAACTAGAGCAGCTTGGACACAATTATTGCCCACCCCTGCTTGGCAACCGGGGCTTGCTGCATATGGCCGGTCACCGTTTTGAGGGGGGTGGTAACCCTAACTCATGATTCTCACTTGCCCAAAGTACCCCGAAATAGGGTGAATCTGTTGGCACTACTCAAAATGGTTGCCAAAGAGGAAACCAAAAGGTCAAAAGGTCGGCTTTGAGCCACGGAGGAGTCCATCTCCCGGTTTCTTCATAGGCCATGATGCCGTCTCAGGGTCCTTTTTTGGCAGGGGTTTTGCGGGGGGGTAGAAATCCGATATCTTCGAAACGCCTGTAAATGGGAAAAAGGGGAAACCCTCAACAGGAAAACAAACGAATCCTTTTTTTTGGTGGTGCTCAGCAGTGAATCTCCCGTATCGAGTGGGTTGGCCAAAAAAAGTTTGAACTTTTTATTTTCCACTAAAATGGTCTTCCCAAAAAGTTTAAAGTTCATGAACTCAGGAAGTGAGGAATGATAAACAGGACCCCGAGCAAAACCATGCAACTGCTGTCCTTCAAGGGAATCCTTGGGTTCATTCCCACAGTCCGACTACTCATAGCACGGTTTCATGATCCAACTTGCAGGACACTGCAGGGAGATTGAATATCTGAATATCCATTGAGGCACACCGGTGAATTGGAATCCCAACATGAAGCCAGAGTAAAACCCAAATCCTGAACCCTCACCTAACGCAAACCTGAAAACAATCCAAACAAATATCAAGCCTAAGAATGGAACAGAAGGGTCGCCAGAGTTTGCCCCTAAGGCTCCAAGATTTGGATATCGGGTGAGGTGACTAAACCTATGAAGTAACAAGGGTCATGCGGGAATCTGCAAATACAGATCCGAAACCTGTAAGGGATCACCTGAAATTAGAAATACATCCCTAAGTAAGGAAGCGAAAGCATGAGCGGAACCGTTCCCGAAAAACCCTCTCATGAACCAATGAGAGGTCCCTATAAACATATAAGTCCTTATTCAACATCACGTCATCTGGAGGCAACGACATTTAAACGCGCCAACAAGGCGATGTGGCTGTGGGTTAAAAATATGTACCCAAAATGGCTTGCCCTGGTAAATGGAAACATGGACCAGAGAACCTGCGGTCCATATCCGGGTGGTTGAATTTTGACCCATACCCACATTGGGTGAACATCCCAATCCCCACTAAAATAGGTTCTAAAATGGGTTGTGAATTCACCTACCCAAAATGGGATCCCATTGGTTTTGACCCACATGTCTGAAAGGAGCCAAGTTGGACCTCGGCTTGTGGCGAGTGGCGCAGCTCTTCAGCGCGCCTTCGTCTCCCGTCATGGTCAGCAGCCGCTCCTGGCGGCAACCCTCCGAGCAACAGATGCCGTGCCCGAGCTGCCCACAACTGGACATTCAGCGAACCTCAAAAGTAAGAAACAAGTCAAAAGCAAACGCGGAGGATAAAAAACATTAACAACAAAAAATAAACACTGAAAAACACATGAGAAAAAAACAACATTAAAAAAACAAACAAACAACACTTAAACAAACAAAAATCCGGCCGCATGGTTTGAAAGGGAGGCCCAAGGCCAACTGCCACTTTCGGCCCCTTGGGCCGGTTTTGACTTCAGCACTTTTTTGAGGGTCCATGATAGAACCTTGTCTTCGAGAGGTCCCTTGTAGATTCCTTTCCTTTGGAGGGCGTCCCGGGCGTCCCCAACCCCAGCTGCCCAGTGACCGTGGTCGCAGCACCCCATGAACAACGACAACCTCAGCCAAAGTGGCTCGCCCCGCAAAAAAAACAAACAAACACAAAAAACGGCAACCCATCGATGCGCCATGGATCCATCAGATGATCTGTCCTGAAAGCCCTCGATGCGCGGGCTCATGTTCATCCGGCACTCCGTGACTGCCTGCATTTCCTGGATGGCCTGGACAAAGGCCATAGGGCGAGAAAGGTCATGCACGTTGACCCAAAATGGATTTGGCCCCCCACCCGAAGATCTGAGTGCCACTTTCCCTGTGCCTGAGCTTCTCAGATTCATCTGGACGCCTCGATGAAAAACAACACAACTTCCTCCACTGAGACCATCTGGCTGGCGATTGGACACCTCCATGTTGCTCGTTTGCTCGTTGGTGCTGTAAGTGGGTAAATGCTTCCCTGCTTGTTTCGTCCCTTAAGCCCAGCCAGCTATGTGTCCCATACCCCTTCCCTCGAATGCTTTGCGCGTGGCAAGGCCTCACCACGGCGACCGATGATGGTGCTTGCCGCAGACATGGGCACAACCAGCTTCAAAACCATCTTCTTGACCTTGTTCCTCAGCAAAGCAACTCGGTTCACCTGATTCGAACCGACTCCAGAAAGTCAATCATCAATCCTGAAGACATATGCTGCTGATATATCTATGTAGCTCTACATATACATAGATAGCACAAGCATATTATGCATATTGTGTTGTGGGGTTTAAACCGGGAGTAAACAGAATGCAGGCGAGCTCATTCTACTAGGTTATCTGAAGTCGGGACCCCTTTTGGATTGCCTTGAAGGTGGGCCACAAAAGGTCCACATGGCCGGCGTCTGATTGCCAAGATCACGGGGGACCGAGCTGGATCCACCCAACCGCTGGATCATCCAAAAGAAAACCGCGAAGGAGGAAACCACCACCAAGAGGAAATGCAACTCATAAAGTTCCCAATTCAGAACTGCAAGGAATTCGATGAGCTTTTTGCGAGATTGGGGAGACACCTGGCTAATGTTCTCACATGTGCGCAAGCCCCCTGGGGAACAATATGTCCAGTGGTGATGGGTTCACTTTAAACACAAGGAACCAGGCGATTAAGACACATTTTTCGGCAAATGGAAGTCAAAGGGACCCTCCTGCGACCCTTTGACAAGGCCTGTAAGAAACAGGGATCCCATGCACCAAGGACAACTCACTTCCTGTGCACAGTCCGAAAGCGCTGAACTCTTTGTTTGCCACAGCACCGGTCGCAAAACGTTCAAAGTCCGTTGACTCAGGGAGTGGGATGGGGTTAGAACCCATTCAACGGATCACCCCTTGGGTCTCCCTTCACAATTGCGTTGCTTTTGCAGGTTGTATCATTCAATGTTGTTTACCATTCTTCGTTTCTCTCTCTCGCTCTCTTGTGTCATAAGGGATTGTCTTTCTTTGAGGGTACACTTTTGGTGGTTGTGTTAGAGGGAGTCAAAGGCAAGCCACCCCACAAAGGGTACCCTCACAAAAAGACGCCCCCCCATGAAAAGTCTCGCAGAAGCAGAAGCTCAGGGTGCGGCATCGGCGCGCCCGCGCCCTGGAAGGGGCCCGCCCCCAAATGGTCGAAAAATCGGCGCCGTGCGCCGAGCTGCTGCGATCCCCGGATCTTCTGGATGATCAAGGTCATGGCGCTCTTCAACCGCTCTTGGTCGTGGCCACCCACCTCAGCATCAAAAAAATCAGTTACGACCGGCCGGGGCGCGTACCAGAAGGGGAGCGAGCCTCTTGCTGCCAAACGCTTTGCTGGTTTGCTTCGCCCGGATGTCAAAAGTACATCCGAGGTGCCAAAAACGATGGGTTTGAGAAAAAAGCCGGGGCCCCTGGTTGCTGAAAAGTGTGTGGATGACCGCCCCTATCTGCGTGAATGCTTTGAGAGTACCCGTGGTTAGACCCCTTCTGGAAATCGCTCGTACATGCTCACTCAAAGCAAAGAGGCGAAAGGGTTTCCCACCAACGGAACCCCATGTCCTCATTCCCTGTCCCGTAGCTTTCTTTTGCGGCGAAGCGAATACACAAGCCACAAGCAGGAAAAAACAAAACCACTTGGACGCTGATGGTTGGTAAAGGGGTGTGTAAACCTAGCCAATGTGTGCCGGGTTCACGCCTGCCAAGCCTTGATTGGCTTGTAGTTTTTGCACAAAGCCGGCCCTTTGTCGGCTTTTTCTCGGGCCCGATTGTGTCCAGGTTCGAGTGCACTACCCCCAAACCACCAATCCAAAACAGTTACCGAATTTGTAGGCGGCCATAAGCGAAAAGGCATCGAATGAATTATTGTGGATCGGCAGCTGTTATCTATCCAATGCCCTTGGCAAATACTTCGTGCCTCTGAATATCTGCACCAATAGGCCAACGATTGGAACTACCGAGGAAAAGCTCTCCGCATGCCTCCGCAAACCCTTCATGCGCAAACCTCCCTCCCTCAAAGCTCTTGCTGAATCCTAAATGAGCATTGGTGATTTAGCAAGGCACCGCGATTTTGGCCTGAGCTGATTCGGCCCGCCCCTCCTCAGGAATGCCAAGCATAGGACAACTCTTGCCCTGCCTTCGTGGCTGTTTGAAGCACTGTTCCAACAACCTCCTTTTTTGGAAACAACATTAAGGGGGACCGCTTTACACTCCAAGAGCGGTTCTGTACTTTTGGGAATCTGGTCCCACACTGTTAAGTACAGCTTCATGCCCAGCATGGTTCGGCCAACCCTTGATTACGACCTCTATGAACCATGGCCACATTTTGCCCAACCCAAATTGCCAACCAAACCATGGCAGTGTGGCCAAGCGAGCCGCTTCAAGTTCCCAAGTGGGCCCTTTGGGAAGAACTGAAAGTGAACAAACTGTGACGTCCCATTAATTGTTATCTTTTTCTACTTGCAAAAACTCCAAACCTCCACTTCCTGAGTGGACTTGCGCAAAAAGTCCACACTTATTGACCACCAAGATTGCCGCAAAAAGAAAAAAAGATCAAGTCCATGAGCTCGGGGAGTGAGACACTCAGCGATTGCCGCCCCGGGGGGTGCCCCGGTGCTTTCCACCCGAGCCGCGATGCAGATGCGATCCTGGGTGCCTGGAAAGTGCGCCTTCGCCCCCGAGATCTGCATGCGGCACTTGGAGAGCAGCTCGATCTCCCCGATCATGGTGCCCTCCTTTCCTCGAGCCAAGAAGAGGTGGGTGAAACGGGCGAAACGAAACAAATTGGAGTAAACACCAACATCATGCTACTTCCATCAACAGGGGTTGATTCCTGTTCCATTCTTTTTGGCCACCGCTCTTTTCAAAAACCTGCCGTTTCCCCAGGGTGTTTCGTGGTTTACTAGAAAGAAGGATCCCTGAAAAGAATGGGGAAGCTACCCCTAGAGAAGTGGGTGAAACGGGTGAAACGCAACAAATTGGAGCGTAAACACCAACATCATGCCACAAAAGAAATGGGTCAAGTAGACACACAGTTTCCCGTGCAGGAAAAAAGAGGACCCAGGAGGTGGTTGACACAATTTGGGTGTCTTTTTTTGCAGGTACCCTTTTCGGGGTTGGTTCACTCACGAACCAACAGCAACAAAATAATCATTGTGGGGTCCAACCATAAAAAAAGAAACACAATTCATTTACCCTCCCACCAGCTAACATGGAAGTGCACAGACCCCTGCAGAAAGACCACTTTCCTTTTGGAAAGGGCCCTTTTGCACTTCCGTGTTAGTTGGTAGGAGGGTAAGCTGCATGGTTTGAACATTTGCTATTTGGTTTCTGGCCCCGGAGCACTTGGATCCGGTTCCTTTCTCCGCTTGAACTTTGATCAAACGGTGGTGGTTGAACCTGTCGGGTCGTATCAGCAAAACTCGAAAAAAAAAAAAAAAAAAGAAAAAAAAAAAGAAAAAAACAGATCTGTGGCGACTTGTGCGCAAACCCATCTGACTTGGTCCCCATGAATCAGCCCAAAACCGTGAAACACCGTTTTCCATGAAGCAACCGGCAAACCAAACAGTTCAAGCTTGCTAATCCAACACGCACATCATCACGGCAACACCCCTCCGAAAATTGATTTCGCCACCCGAGGCCTCCACTTCAGGCGGCAAGGGGTTGTCCCCGCAAGCAGTTGAGGTTGTACTCAGGCCCAAGGGAATGGATTTGGGAGGCCAGCGGGGTCCCCCAATTCCATTGTTTCGAGGCTTCTCCTATAGACAATGACACTACCAATGCAACTCCAAGAGTTCCCCCCGTGCCCAATTCCAATGCAGGGGGGGTAAATCTGGGCAAACTACGAAACCCAAGTAGTAGTCCGTCATCCCAAACTTGTGCCCCTGACTCAGTGGAGTCTCTAGTGAACTTGCCTGCTCCGTTACACAGGGTTCCCGCCTGCTTTTTGAAACTTGCCCGACCGTATCCTTTTGTGGACGCTGTCAAAGGAGTCATGGTCGAAATTACTTGGTTCCCTCAAAGGACTTTGGGAAACAAGCGAGCCCCCTTGAGGAATGTAGTGAAACGGGGGGCGGTGTTTCAGTAAAAGGGACGACCCCCAAAAAAAAACAACCAGGGGTTGGATAAAATATAAACCCGCCTTCCATTCAGAACCGCGCCGTTCCGTGTGGGTGCGAAGTACCAAGTGGTAACCCCTCCTGGTACCCCCAATCCGAACCACCGGGCTCAGCCAGCCACGGCGCCGATGAGGGCGCCCGCAATGTGGTTGGGCACTAGGAACTTGCAGAAGCACGGCCCCTCAATGTTCCTCAGCACGCTTGGTCAGTGATGGAAGCGTTGGACCCCACTGAAAAAAAATTACCTGCCCCCAGGCCTCCTGCTGCAACCCAAACGACCTAAAAGGCTAAGCAAATGGCTGGAGCCCCCAAGCCCAGAAAACCCAAATCAATCCTCAGACCGACGGGTTACCTGACTCCAAGCCAAGGGTCTGGATGTCCAAGCCCGGGGACTTTGGAGCCGGGGGCCACCGAAGTCAAAGCGAAGGATCCGAGCGAAATCGGCGAGCCACGAGAACCCCGATGAGTTGACGTGGGCCAATTGGCAACGAACCAGTGGCCCCATTCTGGGGTAAACTCAAGATCCGGATTTTCAGATCCAAGTCAACTTGAACTAATCCGGTTTGGCGACCAAACATCCAGTTGGACTTGCGCCACCACCGAGCGGTTCTCTGACTGCCAACTTGTTCAGGCGTCCTGTCCTTTTCCATGGTTGTTAGAAGGGTACCGCCCCTCGTATCAGCCTCCCCCTAGTTGAGCTTGGATTGGTTCGGAGGTGGCTTCCCATTTACCCTCTGCAAGAACTCCCCTGCTAAAAGTTTAACTTTTAGTGGTTTAATGGAAAACCAATTCATTAGTTGGCAAGAAGTTAAAGTCCCAAGATCCAAAGCGCACCAAGGGGAAGGTTTGGACGGAAGCTTGCCGCTGAAATCGGACGCAGGCGCACTAGCTTGCCCTTCTCTTCCTGCTCCTGGCACTCAACTCAACTCTCAGGCCGCGGGAGTGACTCAACGCCGATTCCGCATCCTGAAGCATTGGGGGGATTCCCTAGTGAGAGATTCCCTTTAAAACCAACAGGTAAAATACAACACTATCATTTGGATAAGACCTCCGGGAAAAAAATACAAAACAATGTGTCCAGTAGTGATAACTTCCCTTTTAAAACCAACAAGGACAAATAAAACACATATTGATAAGCAAATGGACGTTGTTGCAAACGAAACAAACGAAAACACATGGTTGCGCAAAAAACTCAAACCACCCCCTGCTGGCCTCTGGGAAATTGACCTGTGAAAGGACACCTCTTCGAAGACCCGCCCCGGTCACGTACGAGACAACAGTGAGCCAGGCTTTGAACCAAATCGGGGGGACCAATGCAAGCAGTTCACATGCTAACAAAGACACCTACCGTCGGTTTCAAAAGTGTTTGTACATGCATCTCTCGTGAGTTTTGGGTGTATCCTTAAAAAGGCCCCTACCTGAAGCCAGGCACCGTGGGGAGGGTGCTTCCCAAGCCCACTTAGTCAGGCGGTTACAACTTCAGAAATTGATGGGGCACCGGGTTTTAACCAGCAAAGGCAACACATCTCGCATTATATTTGCCCTTGTTGACCTCCTCGACACAGAAAATTGAAGGCAATCCCGGCAAAACCGCTTGGCTCTGAAACAGGTCACTTTCGAACCTTGTCTGGCAATGTCTATCAAGAGTAGGGCCCCGAATCTGAGGTGGCGTTCATGATTTCCATCCAAAGGGGGATTTGCGAATTAAGCCTGTTGCTGGGGAAGGAGTGCTGGGTGCAAGCTCCAAGACTAATTAGTGGGGATCAAGGAATTGGTTTCTCAGGTTTCGGGCAGGTGGGCTGGGTCCAGTTTAGAAAGATCCTCCAACATTCTTAAGTTTTATGCGCTTGAGGGGAACCGCCATGCCCATTGATTGTCCATGTGCGTGTTGCAGGATGAAACGAGCGAGGACCGCCAAAAGACACATCTGAACACCGCCTGCTTTAGAGGGATCATCCTCTAAAGCAGCGCGCCGAGAATTTTCCGCTGGCTTTAGGTTTCTTGGGATCCACAGACGATTTCGCTGGCTTTAGGGTTTTTTGGGATCCACAAAAACATTTCGCTGGCTTTAGGTATAGGGATCCACGTGGGTCATAGTGACATCGCCATACCGCTGTTCTCCTCCCAAATGCGTTCGGGGCCGGCGCCGCCATCGGCGCTGGCTGTGCCAGAGAACGCGGGCAGCATCCTCTGGCGGGGGTCCTCGCACTGCGCGGTCCTTGGAGTGGAACCCTCCGTCCCCGAACTCCATTCGTCTTCCCCACAAAGGACAAATGGAACCAATCCCCTCCCCCAATTCTATTAGAGGGTGGGGATGAACCCAGGTTGCATGCAGCCCAAGGTTGGCCCAACCCATAGCGATTCCTCCGCGAACAATCCTCTCTGAGCAAAAAACCGGCTCCACCAACCCCTGCCTTTTCGCCTATGGTGGAAGATGTTTGGGCTCAGGTCACAAGTCAACAACTGTGGACGCGAAATCCCATGTGTTTCGCGTCATTCAGAAACCCAACGGAATGATTCCCCCGTGCCAACAAACTTCGACCATAGTTGCTCAGGTGGTGCGAAATGGATTTCCTCCATCCACAGTAGAAACGGTCACCCAGAAAGTATAGTTCCAGTCCAAACCAGGGAGTGAGTTGCATATTTATCCGATACGGGTCCAGTCTGAGAATGAAGGAAACCAAAGGGAAAGCAGGCGTACTCCTTCACTTGCGTACTCCTTCACTTACCAGTTCCCGGACTCGAACAATTTGTTTGGAAAACCATTTGGGTGCCTTTTTTGAGGGCACCTCCTTTCGTTGGTGGGCTTAAAGGGAACCAAAAAAGAAACTCACCATTTGGGTGGGAGGGGGGAGCCTAAAAAACGACACACTCATTTGGGTTGCAAACACCCAGATTGAACTTTTCGACCAGCCGGATCGGAAGTGAGGTACCCTTTGCCCTTGGAACTTTGACACACGCGGAAAAACCGTATCTTATCATCTGTCTTTCAGCCAAAAGAAGGTTCGTAGAGAGTACTCGCCCAGCTCACCTACCATGCGCCAAGTGGCAACAAGCAAGCCCAGCTACCCGAGAGAACTGGACAAACATATGCTCGATGCGGTTCCAGCAGCAGTGATGTCAACCAAGTGGTCTTCCCCTCCCGAATCCTCCATTTGCTCAAGCGCCCTAGAAAATATATATTCCCAGTAGTAAAAGATTCCCTCTAAAAACCAACAGGGGAATTAAAAAAAAGTTCTTAAGCAAAAGGATGGAATCCAGAAAGAACTGCTCATTTTACCCGTTTCCCAACTATGCCCTGAGACCGCCGAAAACGAGGACGCTTGGGAAGCACGCATGCCGCAGGCATCCAGTGGGCCCAGGGGTCCACTCCACGCTCCCGCCGGGGCGCATTGCGCGGAAAGGCAGCGCTGGGCAAAAAAATAGGCGTTGGCGCGTGACCTCAGAGGAACAAAACCGGCAACTGTTGAGTTGGTTGCAACTGCCTAGCAACAAAAGAGTTGAAAGTGGATTCAGAAGCTAACATTCTCAGAGTGGGGGCTGGGGTCTAACTGACTGACTCACTGCCTTAGGGGAAAACAGTGCGCACCCACATTCTGCGAGTGACTGGGAACACAAAAAGAGGCTCATTGGTTAAACAAAAGAAAAGGCTCAGCCAGAAGTTTGTATTCAAAACCCAGTCAAAGGGAAACCCTTCAGCAGCCATAGGGATTCCCTGGAAACACCTGAGTGTCGAGACGGAACCAAAAGCGGTAGTCCTGGTTGGTTTGCCTTTGTATTCCTAAAACTCCCACACGACTTGGGCTTTTGAAAGCTGACTTTGGAACCCGCAAAAAGGGAGATATGCTTGGAGCCCAGACCAAAGGCCCACTAGAACAAGGGAAAAGTCTTGTGGCCGGTAAGCCAGCCCCAAATTTCTCTTGCGAACCCTTGCATCCCTGCTTGTTTCTTGGAGTTGTCTCCAGATGCCAGCAAAATTGACAAGGGAACCTTGGTTGGTGTTGAAGGGAAGCGTCAAGGACCACCTTGCGGAAGCTTCAGACATGTGACCTAGGGGAGGATGACTGAAGGATTTCCATTTGGTCAAGGATCTCGTTCACTCCGCAAATTCCATTTGCCAATGAATCCTGTTTTATATCTACCCCCCTCTGGAACGCACCTACTTTGTGAACGACATGCTGAGCATGCATTTTGTTTAGAAGCAAATTTGGAACTCGATCACAAGTCTGACCTGAGCTCACTGGCCAAAAAAGGAGTATACAAACTTCTTAGCCCTTGACTAAGATGATTACAAATACCGATCAAAAGCAGCCAGCTGTCCAGTCAACTATAACGCCTTACCTCGGGCAAACGACACGTGTTTGTTCCATTCACAGCCTCAAGGTCTTTCAACCACCTGGAAATACACAACGATTTGGTATCTATGAAGGCATGCAGTACGTGCGCGTGTATGTCAGTTTGTGTGTGTGTGTCTGCCTGGCTGCCTGACTGTCTGTCTGTGTGTCTGTCTCTCTGTCTGTCAGTCACTCAGTCTGCCGGGCTGTCTGTCTGCCTGCCTGTCTGTTTCTGTTTCTGTGTATCTGTATTTATGTGTATCTATGCGTAGGTGCATCTGTGTAATTGTGTATCTGAGTACCTGTGCTTGTACATGCATGCATGCATGCATGCATGCATGCATGTATGTATGTGTATGTATGTATGCATGTATGTATGCACGGGTGAATATGTGTGTGAACTGCTGTATGAGTATGCATGTACATGTATGTAAACGCATGTTGACAAATGTTTATGCATGGATATGTGTACATATGTGTTTAGATGATCTAGATGTATGTATAGTGTGCACATGTGTGTATTTGCATACGTATGTACATGTATGTATATGCATCCCTATGTATGTATACCTGTGCATATGTGTGTATGCGTATGCAAACATGCTTGTAAGTGTATGCATATGCAGGTATGCATGTATGCATGTATGCATGCGTGGTGTATGTACGTATGCGTATGTGCGCGGATGTAAGTATTCGTGTGGGTGCATGAATGTATGCATGGATGTATTATGTAAGTATGTAGGTCTGTCTGCATGTGTATGTGCATGTGCATGTGCATGTGTGCATCTCTCTCTCTCTCTCCCTTTCTCTCCAGCATCCTCGAGACGGTCTCGCTCGTCCCAGCTCAGGGATGCAAAAACAGGCACCGGCACAAAAAGCTCATTCAAAGACAGCAGTAAGCCAATGCCGTACCTGCCTCTTCAATCTAGCTTCCCATGCCGGCGGAGTCTCAGAAACTTTGCAAAACATGCGTCTCATGTGTGTATGAAGCTATGTATTTGCATGCATGTGTATGTAATTGTACGAACGCGTATGTGCATGCGTGTGCGTATGAATATGTGTAAATGCGTGGTGCGTGTGAACACAAATGCGTATGCGTGTATGTATGTGTGTACGTATGTATGTGTGGGTGTGTGTATGTATTTGTGTAGTTGTGCATTTGTATATGTGTATGCGTGTATGTGTGTATGTCTGTGCACGTACGTACGTATGTATGTATGTATGTGTGTCTGCATATGTGCATATGCGCATGTGCGCATGTGTGTCAGTGAATGTATGTGTATATACGTATGTTTCTATGTGTATGTATGTATGCATGCATGCATGTATGTATGCATGTGTGTATGTATGTATGTATGTATGTATGAATGCATGTATGTACGTATGTATGTGAGTACGCGTATGTAAATGTATGTAAGTGTATGTAAGTATGTATGTATGTATGTATGTATGTATGTATGTATGTATGCATGTGTGTATGTATGTACTCATGTAAGTAGGCATGTATGCATGAATGTGATGTAATGTAAGCTAATGTGCTGGATGATTCCATGTATCTTTGTATGTGCGCACATACGTATGCACGTATGTCTGCACGCATTCATGTATGTGATGTATTGTGATGTCATGCATTCTCACGTAAATATGATGTGAGGTACGTATGTATGTGTTTATGGCATGCGACCCAAGCACCAGCCAAAAACTCTTGGTTGCCGTTGACCCCCCTGCAAAAAGTTTCACTTTGGGGGGGGGGGGGTTAGTGGCAAACCCAACTTGATTTTAACCAAAAAGTGAAAGTCTAAAGATCCGTTGCCCAATAGCAGTCAACAAGCGAGAACCTGAGGCTCCAACCTGAGAAGGTCACGGAAAATGCTGAGCCAAAGAATTCCAGCGGTCGAGCAAACTTCGACAGCCCCAGCCCGCGAGGTAAGCAATGAATCCCGCGAGTGTCTGAGTCAGTTCATTTTAGCATAACTTTGAAGGAGACTTTCCAGTTCATGTTTTTTAGTGAATCTATCACTCATGTGGAGCTCATAGTAATCAACCCCAGCTTATTCATGGGTGGTTTTTGGCCCCTCCAAAAGCGGTCTCAATCCCCAGTAAACCCGGGGTTGATTAATAGGGGGTCAACATTAGCCATCCCACTTGCCCTAACCAAATCAGCAAACTTCGGCCAACCCCGAGCAGCCCTTTTTGAAACAAGCATTTGGCAAAACACATCCAGGGCCGACATATCTAACAAAAATCGGCGAAATGTTTGGCGAAAGCCCTTCAATGGGTCTGCCTGACGGTCAAAGAAGGCTTGCCGAAACATGGAACGTGAACCCTTCCCCCATCTAACTAACAGTGTCCACATGTTGACCCCAACATGTCTTTTTCTTATATTGAACAAGTTGTATTCCAAAAAGCACAATTCTATTCGGAAGACCCTGGTGTTGGTGTTGGTTGATCTAACAAAATCCAGCATCCACCGGCGGGGGAGGGGTTCAACATCGTCGGGGCTTTGGTTGGAACACGACTTTGCTGTTGGAAAGGGATTCCGAGAGAAAGTGGTGCCCATCTTGGGTGCCCAATTCTCTTGCTGGTTCGATAGGCGGGGAATGAGAGATGGACTGACCGAAAAAGAAACAAAAACATCCCCTATGTGTTTCTTAGAATCCCTGGGTTCATTCGCAACACCCAGAAGGTAATTCCCTACTGAGCACCAGCAAGTTCTACCAAACTGCTCGGCCCGACCTCTACTTAACTTCATTTGGCCTTTCCCTGGCAGTGACCAGTTCCTGACTGAGCCCAAAAACATACTCTCAATAGAAGTGACTTTTGTCCTTCTTGTCTCACTTCCCTTCGAGTGGATTGGCCAAAAAAAGTCCTGCATATGTTTGCTTGACACTAAAATTGTCACCCAAAATAATTTGCCAGGCAGATTCAAGTGTACGTGACCCCTTTCGCGATGCCCTCTCCAGAAAAACTTGCTGAGAAAAGAACATTGAGGTGCCTAATCTGGTCAGTGCAAGGCTCCTAGAACCGACGGACAATGAGTCCCCCTTCCAAAACTATAGCACCTCCGAAAAGGGCAGTGCTGACAGCTTGGGGTCAAAGGAAAAAATGGTTATAGTGGCATGAGCCATGTCACATACACAAGATGTCGGGAAATGTTCTGTGGAACTTGTGGGGAACTGAACTGGGGAAATATGAGACATTCATAGAGAACTATGGGAAGTATGGGGAACTTCTATTTGCAAACGCCTTCAGCATTGGGTTCTTCCAGGCCACAACTGGAAAACACCGACTTATTGGCGACAGCTTTTCAACCTTGAACTGAAGGTCAAAGAAAAAGGGTTGCTGGGAAAGACCGAAGGGGCTTAGCCAGGATCAGGCTCCATACCAAAGTGCTTCACTCAATGGCGGAG
>CAUJNA010003816.1:765000-837500 GCA_963377175.1 Effrenium voratum
ATCAGGCGTGTCACAAAAGGGAAACACATGGGTTGGTTCTCATTTTGGTGTCCCTGGACCTCAACCTGAAAAGGGTACCCTCAAGATACGCGCACCTTCATACACACTTCAATTGAACAGTCCAACTGGCGGCCCCGTGAAAAACTCGCGTGTCTCAGTTGCCCAAAAGACCCAGCAATAGAAGGTTTCGGCTTGGTGCAGGTGAAGTGTACAAACAAGGTGCCTAGTTCGGCCATTTGTACCGTGCACGATGCAATCAACGAGGTGTCTCGGCCAACTTGATAAAATATCAAGATGGAGGAGAGTCTGAGCGGCTAGGGTACATACAAGGTAGAGGGGGTGGGGGGCACGACAAAGGACCTCCTCCGCACGGGTTGCCACAAGTGCCCTCATTGAAAAACCCAAGGCTTCCTGTTTCCGTGGCAGATGTTTCGAGGGTTCACTATGTAAAACATACATCCTATTTTGTCCACATAGGATGGGGTCCATTGGCCTTGACATAGGACAAGTGGGCACGAAAGCGGCAGTTGGCCGTCTCCATACGTTCTTCCCTAACCAAACAGCGAACATCCATGGGGTTCCCCAAGTTCCTTTATTGGGGTTCTCCGCGCCAGTGTTACAGTACAGGGAGGATTTGATATTTGCTCACTTGCTGGGTGGATAGGCATCAGGCATACATTCAAACTGTTGGTTCGGCACCAAACCGGTTCAAGCCAAAAAAGTGAGGAGTCCAGGACGGAGGTGAGAACACAAAGACTCAGTTGCCCACCCTGGTCGAAAAAGGAACCCGCGCCCTTTTCGGCACACAACTTTGCTGAGCCTTGAAACGAGTCAGGCACCGCCATCTGGCGCGCCAGATACTTTCTTTTCCAATCAAAATGGATTGGTGGATTCCCCGACAGGAATCTCACTAGGGGGTTTCCCTTTGGTGTTCCTTTGAGCCCAAGACCAAAACCTGCGTGACCCTCAGTCTTGAACTTTGAGCCGCAGCCCCATCCTCAGCTTCCATTGGGAAGCCAACGCGCCTGGGTTGGGAGCATTGGTGCCCACCGGGCCTGGCAAGCGCGTGAGCGCGTGCGAAGAGGAGTGCCTATGTTGACCCCGGATGACTCAACCCCTGGTTTATTCCCTTTAATCCCAGTGGATCCATGCATAGTGGATAGCCAAGGAAACCACCCGCAAAATAGCTGGTACAGCACGATATGTCTCTGCTTGCTCCCATCCACCGTTTGTTCATGTGAGTGATTGCGACATCCTCTTAGTCACCACTGTTCAGAACCCTGTGATGATTCGATTCACCTGTAAATACCAACCAGCAATAGTTTCAACCATGGTTGCAAAATGGTGCAGGATTTCGTCCATCCATAGTATCGGGGTGTTCCCCTCCAAAGGTGATGAACCCCCACTAAAACCATCGGCACCCCCATATTGACAAACTTAGGCTGATTTGTTCGGGGTTCCCATTCTCTCAGATGCTTCCCGCCCCAAAACCACGCTATCTGGGTGAAAGTGTCTTGTGCTTTTGAGATTGCCGAAAGGTTCATTTTTTGGGGACCCCCCCAAAGGTGGCTTTCCTTATAGTTTTCCTTTTTCGTTAAGCATAAAAACACGGGGATACTAGCTCCAAAAAAGACGAGCCACCCATGTAAGTGACAAGCAACACCTATCAACAGACCTAAAGCATAGGACAAATCTCTGCACCCAGTGGTTGATTGGGCA
The DNA here is from genome assembly GCA_963377175.1 of Effrenium voratum. Lineage (NCBI taxonomy): Eukaryota > Dinophyceae > Suessiales > Symbiodiniaceae > Effrenium > Effrenium voratum. The sequence continues at coordinate 766,720 of CAUJNA010003816.1, forward strand.
GAGTGGTTGTCATGTTCTAGAGGGAGCCCTTCAACTTTGGAAGGAGCACCACCGATTGATCCACCCACGTCTTCAATCCGCGGTCGAACCTGAGCGGTACCACCAAGATGCTCCTAAATCTAATTTTGGTGCTTGTGGACCTACCCCTGTAGGATATTAACGAGTACTATAAGGTTACAAAAGAAGGACCAGCAAGCAAAAACAGGGGGACACCACAAAATGAGGCATCCAAAAGGGGGTCAGGTTCCACACTAGCGGAAGTAAGTCTCACTTGCCCAAAGGACCAAGCGGGAAATGCAAGGCAGCCACTGACGGGGTCGAAAAGTGGAGCATCCCGGGACATCCAAAAGCTGAGATCCGATCGCCAAGGGTCCTCCCCACCGTAAGAGGAAGGGGGGGTGGGGAGTCCCCAATTCCATGTATCTAGTCTTTCCCATGAAAGGGAAAATGGAACCACAAATGGAATTCCAGGGTCACCCCCCTCCCCCAATTCCATTTTTGAGTGGGTGGGGATATCATGACGAGCAAGCCCGATCCGAGTCTTCCAGTAAGACCTGGCTTGGTCAGCGGATGTCAGGCTTCGCACGCCGGCGGATTGACCCCGGGAGCTGATCGGCAGAAACAACAACAAGCCCACAGCGGCCTAAACCCAGCAACGCGACAGTTGAGAGACAGCTGAGGGCTGAGCAGGGGCTGCAAATCTGAGCGCCCGGGTCTGAAGCCTGGGCTCTGAAGCATGCGAAGCCAGGAAATTCCGCCAGGGGCAGGGGTGGGGGGGAGGGAGGTTCTGGTTCTTTCGGCAGAACTCCTGCTTCAGCTGAGGGTTCTGGGCTCGCCTGCCAGGAGTTCCGATCTCAAAACTGAGAACTTGGATCCTTGCCGGGTGCTTGGATTGATTGAAAGGATTCCCCTCTTTGCAACGCTCAGCATTGCATGCCTCAACATGCGAAGGACTCCTTTTGGTCTGGGTTCTGACACTGACACTTTCCCCAAAGGAGAGCGAGGTTGATCTGCTGGCAAAGGGGATGAGGTACGTATGCAACCGTTCTACAATGTTACAATGCTCTACAAATCCATCAAACGCAGGCAACCCAACAAATTCATCTTGTCTGGGCTTCCCAACCCCCAGCATGTCTGCAACCGTGGCAGCTGCGGCCCACTAGCTTGCAGAAGCCGTTTGCGAAAACGGGAAGCCAGGAAACAAAGGGACAAGTGAGCCGCCAACGCCCCAAGTGGGATTCAGTTCCCTGGATGGTCATTGCCTCAACGGCCTTGTTCGGCCCACAGTTGAGGACAAATCACAAACAGCTGTAGGATGGCTGTAGCCAGAAAGGTTGTTGCGGTCTTCAGAGCTCAGCCAGCGCAAACATATGGTGGCTTCACACACCGACCTCCAGAACGATACTCTCATGTTCCCCACCTGCAGCTCATTGGATGTGCTGGGGAAAGAATCATGGGTCTTGCCCTGCTAAAGTATCCTGGCAAACAGTGCTGGGTTCCCTCTTAGCTGGCAAGCCAACTTTACAACCCTTGGTATTACGTAGCAAAAGACTTCGTTCTTTGCAGGCCCCCACAAAGCCTAACAACATGCCGACAACAGTGAAGACAATACGACACATTCTGCCAGGATGGTGCTATGATGGCCTTGGCGGCCTTACTTGGGTGGGCCTGGCTTGTTGCGACGCCTAATTTCTCAGGAAACATGTGTTGTCTGCACACTCACTCAGGGCGGGCCCACCCCAGCTTTGCTTCCATGCCATGCAAGATAGGAAAGCCAAAACACCTCAGCCAGGAATCATTGACTTACCCATTTGTCTAGTGGCATTGTTGTTAGATTTTAGTTGGTGAGTTCGTTGGCCCAGTAATCATTGGGCAAACCATTCAATCTTTACCCAGTGTAGATCATAGCTTTGCCGTGCTTCCACCTGCCATCTGACAACTCAGCCTATTTCAGGAGAGATTTGGCCCACATGCCTCATTAAGCTCTATTACGCAAAAGCAGCCCCCACTTGGGGTTGTGTTGAAACATGTTTCTTCCATTTTGGGTAGCCCCCGCACGAATTGGGGTCCGCCATCGCTAAACAGGGCAGTCCCAATCCGAGCTTCCATCACCTGAATGGGAAAACCACCGCCCTGCGACCAAAACCTGGTCACCGGTCTAACCAAGGAGGAGGCTGAAGAATACTCGGCCCGCATCTGGGGTACACCCAACACGTGATGCTTCAAGTTTTCAGCCTGGACAAACATCGCGTATTTGGAGTCGCAACCAGACAGAACCTGTTGATTCTGGTCCGTATTTCATAGACCTCAACATGTATAAGCAATTGAAAGGAGAGCCCAGAAATGGCGCTGGGCGAAAACCTTGGCATTTATTGATTTGGGTTCATCTCGCATACCAGGAAGGGAGCTGTGCCATTTACTTTCACACAGGTGTAAGGGGAACTCCGGATGGATTAGTCAACCCCAGTTTTGGGCTTGGCGCAAAGCAAAAAACGCCGCCGAACATGCCAGGCAGCGCTTCCAGCAGGGCAAGCCCGGCAAGCATCGGCCGAATTCGCCCCCTGCTCCTGCGAGGGATGGCCGAGAGCCAAGTCAGAGACCTCCGAGTGGCCTCAAAGCCTGCAAAACCTTTGGAAAGAAAAACCACTCAAGAAGGCCATGGGCGGTTTCGCCATGGTGTTTGTGGCATGGAAGGGAACCCAGAAGAGAAACCACATTGTGAGGCGCCCCCATCCAAAAAGAGACACGCCAACATCCCTCTTAATTAAGTCGCAAGCACGGAATTGGAAGTGTTTCCTGGCCCTTTGTGTAGGGCCTGGAAGTGGGGCGTGGTTTTCAGATCCCAGACCCTTCCCCTCGAGCTGCAGCTCTTTCGAGCGCCCCGAGAAACAGTCTGTGGGTGATTCGCAACAATGGGATTCCCCCTACGGCCCTACGGTCGGTGTCCCTTCGCTTTCCCTTGGCATGCCTGCCACAAGACAAGGTCCACCGTTTTTAGCCACAAACTGCCATTTATACTGGGGAGCGGGGCTTAGCAAACATATATATATATATGCACATATATATTTATATGCAAATATATACATACATATATACAGGCATAATAGATAGATAGCTTAGATGGATGGGTAGATGGATGGATAGACAATGCCCACCCAGCCCCAAAAAAAAGTCGTTGTTTTTTTAGGCAGCTCCAAAGGAACGTGGGCCTGGAGGTCTACAAACAACATGGATATATGTATATATATATACATATATATATATATATATATATGCGTACACATGCTTCATCCTTACACCTTCCTTGTGGCAAGCCGCCCTAAACTCAACACTTCCGCCAGAAACACGAGAACATTTCTCGCGACCACGGCGAAGCCTTCGAGGAGGGCAAGACCAAAAACATCATCCCCTGCATACCTGAATCTAAGGACCAATCGGACGACTCACATATAGAGATACACTTGTGTAATGTATATATATATATATGTCAAACACACACATATATATATATATGTATGTGTGTATACGTGCATTTATGCATTTATACGTCTATGTGGCCTGCAGAAAAGGCCCCTCACTCGCCGATCTAAAACTGGCTGGCAGGTTGGCCAACTCGGCAATCCCGTCTCCATGACTCTAAAAAACAGGGACATTAAGGGGTCATAACCCCGTTCTTTAAGGGTCATGGAGACTCTAGGCACATTAGAGTCAAAGATATCACCAGGGTTTCTGCAATGGGGGATGACTAAAACCAAAAGCTCCGGGCAAATATCAAAAGCTAGGTGGGCGTTCCTTTTGGTATGATGCGACGACGGCCTCATGCTGGCCCCCACGGCTCCTGGCTGTATCGACCAGCCTCACACTGCTCACATACCTTAGGCCACAAATCTGCAATGAGCAGAGATCAAAACTCATTGACTTTGATCCCACAGGTCAGAAGGTTTGAATTGCCATGACTACAACATGTGGTTCCTCTCTCTCTCTCTCTCTGCCTCTGGTTGAGGGCTGTGCTCGCTAGCTGCGTTAAACAACAACCTTGCACAAACTGTGCAATGAACAGAAACAGCTCATACAGTTCACCTACTGAAGGCCCTTCAACATGGGTGAGCTCCCTTCTTACCCCTTGAATCGCTGCGGGGACCTTTGCAGCCGAACCCAGTAGTGCCCAACGCCAAACAGGGCTTAAAGATCAGTTAGTTGGGTGTGTCTTATCTTATGGGACCCCCCACAATTATTCGTTTCCCTTGCAAACCAACCAACAAAGGCTGATCACGTCGTACTATAGATGCTGCACATAATGATGTGTAAATACTGCTTTTTGGGGACTTCCCAACGTCTTTCGGTACAGTCTGTCATTCTCAGTAAAACACTACAGTAGTGCTACTACTGTGGCACAGTTTGTGTAGTATAAGTCCTTTAATAATGCTATAAACGCTGGACAGTACAAACAACTGTAGTAGTAGTTCCCTGGAAAAAGACCGACCCAGCGCCCTTGAAGCAAGCAGCAAGCAATCACTTCGATGTGCGACATTTTGCGACAACAGTGTCGCTGGTAAATATTCAGTGAGTACCAGTCAAAACAACATTCGCTTGGACCACTACTCACTTCCTGAGTGCATTAGCAAACAAGGTATGAACTGTTTAACTACCACTAAAATGATCTTTCCAAAAAGCTTAAAGTCCAGGAACTTGGACAGTGAGACCAGGGCCGACAAATCCAAGCACCGAAATCACTAATTGAGAACCTGTCAAAGAGATCAGGTCGTGTGGCGCTGAAAGGCCATCACAATGGCAAGTTGGATGAGGGGAAAGCAAAGGAAACTAAATGGGTTTGTCTCGCAGGGGAACCAGAATGGTTAGCTTCCCTTTGGTTTAACCCAACACCAAGAAAGAGAAAACCAAGTATCCTCCAAAAGGTCGCACCTAAACCGATGTCCCACCCTGGCTCGATGCAACCCCGCGCGGCCAACCTTCCCAGGAAAACCAGAACATCGAGGCTCTGAAAAGCTTTCTTCCCGGGTAGCCAGCAGACATGTGGGATTGCCTGCTTGAATCTGCCCCGGTTTCTTGAATGGCTTTTCGCGGCGTTTATTCTTTGGAGGACACACTGAACAAAACAAAACGAGGGCCAGCGAACAACTGGGATACTGCTACTTGCACCGCACAAACGGGCCCAGCCCAAATGCAAGTGGCCCCAACGCCGCAAACATGGAGGCCATTTCCCTTGGGGTGACATAAAGGGTGGTAGGAGGAAAACAGTCGCGTATCTCAGTGGTGTGTCGCAAATGGGTAGAAGGGAATCAGCCCTTATGGCGCTTGATTCCATTTTGGGGGAACTCACCAACACAAAGAAAAAGAGCCGCTGAGCAACTGGGCAACGGTGCGTTGGCATGGGGGCCTTGCCACGTGAATCATACCCTTAAAAAATGGGGCAACCCAATAACCCACCAGGGCTTTAAAGCAATGCAGGGTCATCAATACACATTACATGCCGAACCAGTCCCCACATGGAAGTGTAGAGACACCCTGCTGCAAGCTTTTGAGCAACGATCCTGAATGCGCGCATCCATCTCGATCGTGCCGTTGGCATCCGGTGTGAGCTATTTTCTCACGGCCCACGGTTTCCAAGGATTATCCCAAAGCCACACGGATCGGGATCCCACAAATCGATGGTAACTTTCAGCGGAGGATTGGCAAGCCCAGCCTCAGCTTTCTTTGAACTGAGCTCCCGTTTTGGCAGCAGTCTCATAGGTTTATGCGCTGCAAAACTGCACCCCAAGCCCATTGGCTTTTGCTTCTACCAACTTGGTTGTTAAAGCCTATGTGGGCCTCACAATAAGGCCAAAGCAGGTAGCACACCCATCTACTGGAATTGCCAGGAGAGGTTTGCGGGCTGCTCGCATGTCCCGCTGTCAACTACCATGATGACCATAGACAAGGCTGTCTGCGGAAAAATGGGGTGGGGGTCTGGGTCGGATTTTGGCTTGCCAATGGGTATATTTAATATTGCCAAAACTCAATTTCTAATTAACTTGGAACAACATGTCTAATTCTACATTTAGTATTGCCAAGAGTAAATGTCAGATTCCCAAACTTGACTTAGAACTGCCAATTCTACATCTAGTATTGCCAATGCATACTTCCAGATTCCCAGATCTTGGGTGAAAAGCCCCAGGACAAAAAAAACAGACAAAAGCTTACCATTAAAGAGGCCCCCCAAGAGTCAGATCAGAGGTATTTTTTTGCCGTTGGACATCCTAGATCCATGGCATTGGCTATGCAAGGCTTAGGTACGCCACCCCTTGAAGGGAAAAGGCTATGACTTTGATCTGGAAATAGCGCTACCCCTGCAACAAAAACAGCTTGCAACTACAGAGAATCCCAAAACAGTAAGATTAAAGACGATCGCGGAATAAGTCGCACAGTCGGTTTTGTGAGGCAAACTATTACCATGATTCCACAGGAGTCCAGCTGCACCCAGGGTTCTGCTCGGGCTCTCCACCCCACAGTTTGTTCAGGTTCGGTGGCGCGGGATTCCTGACATGTCCCCTTACACCACCCAAAATGGGCCAAACAGGTAAATACACGCACACGGACCCCTACTTGGAAACCCCGGGCTCAAGTTCGCTGTCAGGGCTCTATTCGCTCTCACTGCTCCAGTCGGTTGACAGTTCGCTACCTCAGCCGAATTGACGCAAAAATTCTGGAACTAATTTCAAAATAGAGCCAGGCGGGCCATTTTGCAGTGGACTCCCTCTAATTCACGTCAACCTGAAACAACCATTCGTGAGCAAAGAGGTCACGAGCTGCAAGCGCAGCTTGTGTTGTCAGCCGGGGCAAGCTGTCTGCCCGTGTTGCATCCCTGGCAACCATTCCGCATCCAAATGTGCCAGGGTCCGCAGCAGATTCTACAGAGAATCCAGTGCGCGGAAATCTGATCCCACAATGCTAGTCCAATCGTGGGTGCAAGTCAGCTTCCAGGTGCCTACGCGGACGCCTACGCGGGCAAATGTTCAGTTCAAGTGTTGAAGTGCATTTTGGCAGCTCCAGATTGAAAATCGCAACTCTTCAGCACAAGTTCAGTTTTGGTAGCTCCGCCTCTAAGATCAACTTTGCAGTACAAGTGAGAGCCCCACATCTGTCCAAGGATCTGGCTGCTAAAAAAGCCTTGAAAGCCTAAGCGAATGCCTACGAAAACTGCAGAACAAACCGAAGAAAGGCAAAAAAACACACACACACACACACAAACAAACACACAGACACACAGACACACAAACACACAGACACACAGACACACAGACACACAGACACACACACACACACAGACACACACACACAGACACACACACAGACACACACACACACAGACACACACACACAAACACACAGACACACACACACAGACACACACACACACAGACACACACACAGACACACACACACACACAGACACACACACACACAGACACAGACACACACAAAGACACACACACACACACAGACACACACACAGACACACACACACAGACACACACACACACAGACACACACACAGACACACACACACACACACAGACACACACACACACACAGACACACAGACACACACACACACTCTCACACACACACAGACACACACACACACACTCTCACACACACACAGACACACACACAGACACACACACACAGACACACAGACACACAGACACACAGACACACAGACACACAGACACACAGACACACAGACCCACACAGACCCACACAGACCCACACAGACCCACACAGACCCACACAGACCCACACAGACCCACACAGACCCACACAGACCCACACAGACCCACACAGACCCACACAGACACACACAGACACACACAGACACACACAGACACACACAGACACACACAGACACACACAGACACACACAGACACACACAGACACACACAGACACACACAGACACACACAGACACACACAGACACACACAGACACACACAGACACACACAGACACACACAGACACACACAGACACACACAGACACACACACAGACACACACAGACACACACAGACACACACAGACACACACAGACACACACAGACACACACAGACACACACAGACACACACAGACACACACAGACACACACAGACACACACAGACACACACAGACACACACACACACACACACACACACACACACACACACACACACACACACACACACACACACACACACACACACACACACACACCACACACCACACACACACACACACACACACACACACACACACACACCACACACCACACACCACACACCACACACCACACACCACACACCACACACCACACACCACACACCACACACAACACACAACACACAACACACAACACACACACACACACGCGTTCCTTTTGGCAAACAGCAGCATCGCGTGTGACAGTTGCGCAGGCACACGAGGATTGTGCTGTGGGGGCAGGCAAACATGGTTGGTGGGCCTGCTACGCGGCAGGGGGCTTCAGGCCATCGCTGCTGGCCCGGCCACAGGCAGGAGCCTCAGGCTTCGGGCTGTCGCGGCTGTCGTGACTCGCCGCAAGCTCTGCTTGTCACAGCTCTGTCACATCTGTCTGCAAGATCTGTCTGTCACAGCTGTCTGTCACAGAGGCTCTGTCGGCGGGCAGGGCGGTCGCGGACATCGGATGTCACTTAAAATATGACAACCCCAAACCTGTCGGGTGAGGAGCAAATGTTCGAGTCAGGGTAAGGAGGACCTAGTAAAATGTTTTGCCTGATCCAATCCCTCTGCGGCTGAGCAGCTGCTGGAATCCTCGTCAGTTCGACCTGTCACTCGACATTTCTGGCCGTGCTGGCCGTGGTCCGTGAAGCCAGGCAGGACGGGGTGTTATCCGGGTGGTTCTACAAAAAGTTCTGGACAAATGAAAACTTAGCATAAGGGGCGAGAAAAGGTACAAACATGATACCATGATCGTGAGGCAACTTGTTCTGCCAACCCACAATCCCTTTCAAGTTCATGGACGTCATTAGTACCTCACTTCCTACTTCTTGAGTGCGTTGGCCAAACAAACTGTCTGAACATTTTATTTAAAACTAAGATGGTAATTAATCCAAAAAGTGACTAAAGTCCAGAAACTCCGGGAGTGACGTACCCATCAACAGAACATGACGCCAGAAAGCCGCGCACCGATGCCCAGACTCCTTGCGAAAGAACGGGAGCCATCTCCGGGGTTGATTCCCATTTGCTTGAGCCGGAAAAAACGTTCCAAAGAACATCCAGTAGTCCATGGATTCCCTTCAACACCAATAGGGGGAAACAACTATCTGAAGCAAATGGAAGATTTCGGTTGATTCTCTGCGCTTGGCAAAGAGGGGATGTTTGCCCCGCGCCAAGGAAACCTTCGCCCAAATGCTCCAGGTGCGGTCCGGCCCATCGGACCAAAGGTTCCACGGCAAGAAGGACTCAAACGCCGCACCTGGGTTACGCGACGCATTGTGTTACCTGACATGTGTTACTGCATATTGCTTGGTCAGCGTTCCAATTGATCAAGCTATGATTTGTTTGTTCTGTTGCTAGCGCCATCATTCCAGTAAAGGGCACTGTTTTAAGATTTGTCCCTCATGTTGGCGTTGCCCCAGTTGGCTTGGAGCAACCCTGCGACTGTTCTAAACAGGGCGGAAGGACGCGGTGGGCAGGATGGAACGCTGCCTCACGGCTCAACGGTTCGCCCTCTGACCGGAACTGCACTCCCTGGTGTCAAACAGGAAGTCCCTGCTCTCAGAGGTCCCTCTACCATCCTAGGATGTGTTGTTTTTGTTTCTGGGAAAATGCCAGTTCTTTTTTTTCTGGGAACTTGCGACTTTCTCCTAACATAGAAGTTACCTAGGGTGCCTCTCGCCACGACAATCCCGGGATTTGTCCAGGAACCCTAGATTCTTGAGGGAACCTGTTTTGAGCCTGCACTTCCATGTAAAAAAAAGAAGGAGAAAACAAAAAACGTGAGTGAAAGCGCAGATTCTGACACACGGAAGTGTCCTAGCATAGCACCTGAAAATAAGCCCTTGTCCAAAATCCCCCCCCCCCCCGCCGCTCCAGCCACCCTACTTGATGCTTGCTGAATTTGATGGGACTAGCCGCATCCCCTCTATGTGAGGAAACGTTTGCGTGCCGGAAAAACGCGTTTTGGTAGGGTTGGGTGGGTTTGAGGGAACCGGTGCCCAAATCATTAGCTTCGTGTTCTGAAATGCGGAAGTCGACAGAAACAACCCAGGGATTCTTATGATAGAATTAACCAAAAAGATGGGCTGTTTGACTCACCTGCCCCAAACAAATAAAAGCTTCGGAGCTTCCTGTTTATTCCAGGGAGTGTACCTCAGCCTGACCTTGTTTCCTTTCCTTTTTTCTCTTTTTTTTTTTTGGGGGGGGGGGAGAGGCTGGACAATCTGTTGAGCATAATCCAACATGATCCATCCCCTGTGGGCTGCTTTGTAGGAAAATGACAATTCTTTTTGGCACCCGGTCAACTTTTCTGGCTTGTTTGTCAACCGTGCACCGCAGCTGATGCAAACGCCAAGCCGCCCAAAGAGGCGATATGGACGCTCCAAAAGATGGGCTTCCCAGCGCATCCCCAAAAAGAATGCTTTAAGTTCTCCCTCACATCCGAAAGTCCTATGAGCCACAGTCACAAAACACATGTGTTCGCAAGAATGGGACATTGAGTGCCCCCACTGTCCCCGCAGTTTTGGCGGGAGATTTCGTGCTCGGTCCACCTTCGCGCCACTCCCGAAAGTACATGCCTCTTGTCAAGTAATTTCATGCTCCTGACAGTACCCTAGTACCCCCTTTTGGTTGCTTTGAAATTCAAAGGGAAACCAAAGGGAAACCACTATGTTGGGTTCCCCCCGTCCCCCCCACCAAAACAAAAAAAGACCCCCATATGTCCATGTGCAAAAGGGAAAAACACGTCTCCGGCAGAAAAAAAAAAAAACAGAGGACACCTCCCATATGTCGATTCTCCATGTGTCACAGAGGAGGAGAAAAAAGAAACACCTCCGGCAATTTGTTTTTCGTCGCTTCGAGCCCAGCGGCGGGGCGTGGAGGGCAAGGAGGGCGCGGTGGAGATCTCGCTGGCGCGGCTGGACTTGCGGCCTCGATGTGTCGCTCGGAAGCGCTTGGGACTCGGGGCTCACATGAGGTCGGGGGGGTGGGGGGGCGAAAAAAAGTGGGAATCCATGCATTGATCAACCACTGCTTTTTGAACCATGTCCAAAATCTTGGTATTGTCCAAAACCAGTGGTTGGGAGGTGCTGGAACTAAAAACCCGGATGTCTTTTTATGGTATGGCTGTGTCTTTTCTAAGGGTACCCTGTTCGAATGGTTTTAAGGGGAAAAGGGAAACCAAAAGGATTCAACAGGAAACCAACATTTGTATACATTTGTGGGGTCCCCCTACGTAGTTTAACCCTGCAACAGCACACGTGGAACCTGATTATCCAAGGGCCCCTGCTAGAGACGGAGCCAAGTGACCGGCTGGGGGATGTCCCACAAACATGGGCAAGGTTCCAACCACCTTCTACCCCTTGCTTTTTTTGCGCCTTGAAGCAGAAACCAACAGAACAACCTCATTTTGTGCGCAGGGATTTTCGTCAATCTATGTGACTCCAAAAGTAGCTTGACCCTGGATCCACCTGCTGTCAGAGGGCTCGTCCCCCAAAATGGATCTCTTCACAAGGGTGCAGAACTTGAAATCTCGACTGGTCCTTGACCCGGTGCTTCCAAAGCCTAGGGCTGAGTGTTGCCATGGAGACATGTGGCCGTGCAAGCTTCAGGTCTGCAAAGCTTCCACCACGTTGGGCACCAGTCAGAAACTAAGACAACACATGGGAGAAACTTTGAGGGGACAGCCCAAAAATTATGGTTATTATCCTTTCAGTTTTCTTTAAAGCCACGAAAAAGGGTACCCTCAAAAAGACACACACCCCACACACACACACATGACATGAACTTGTGAATACTTGTGAGACTGGTTCAAACTGACTGCAACATGCATACAAGATTGAACCGTTCTTTTGTTTGACGAGTAGGCAAAACAAGCATAACTTAACAATCAACGTGGACCCTGCTTCGTTTCGCCCACTCGCAGTGGATGCTGGAAAGTCGGATCCACCACCACTGAATCGTCTTTCAATAGTTGCTGGTTGAAAGTTTGCCCGTGGACAAAGCAATGCACAGGCCATTCTTTGCAGAGGGAGATGACATCCGAAGCAAGAATGAAACCAACCAACCAAGCAAGCAACTGACCGACCAACCGAACAAGCGACCAAACCGAAGCACAAACAAAAACACAAACAAACAAAACCAAACAAATCCACATGCACACAAGCAGACATACAAAACAAAGGAAACAAACAAACCAAATAATCAAAGCAAACACAACAAAACAGAACACATCAGAACACAGTGTCAGAACGCAACAAATCAGACTTCCACAAATCAATAACCCAAACCAAGCCAAACAACCCAACCAAAATGCAAGCAAACAATCAAGCAAACACACCCACAAACAAACAAACAAAAACGAGCAATCAAAGCAGCAAACAAGCAACGCCCCTTGCGGTGTCTCGGAATTCTCGAGAGAGTCCAACATTTCATGAGCCAAGTAGCCCATCATCTTGGGCTGGGGCGGCTTGACCAAGGCTCTCCTGAGGCATCGGATTTACGAAACCCGAGGTCTGAAGAGGCCCAAAGAGACCTAGTAATGAACTAACTCCACTCCAGGCACCAGTTGCGATTGGTGGTTTATCCCATTCATGGCTTCATCCATCTCAAATTGTGCAAAATGGTTTGTCTACATCTTAAGTCTAAACTAACATAGAACCCAACAAAAAAGGGGTGAATATCCTGAAAGAAGATTCCTCTTCTTTAAGAATATCATGGCTTTCGTGTTCTGTGATGTTACACGTGATCTGATGGGGCCCTGAAAGTGAGTAAGCAACCTTCTGGGTTGACTTTCTAGGCATGTAAAATATGATTCCTCTTCCATGGCCAAACAAGTCAGGCTTCCCCAAACGTAGTGACCGAGAACCGGAAATAAAAGGCACCCCGTTTTTGCGCTCTCTGTCTCTCTCCCAAAGGGAAGGTCACTCTAAAGAAACAAGGCTGCAGAAATGAAAAAGGTCTACTGGAGGCTGCAAGGATGCTGGCAGAGCAGAAAGTTGGTTTCAAAGGACCATGCAGGAACAAGCTCTCGCCGGTTCCGTTTCCCCAAATCGGAGAACCCCTGAGTGATTTTCTCCGGTGGGTGCAAGACATGGACCAATGCTCTTGGGTTTTGCACATCTGTTCGCACTGAGTTCCCAGCCCAGTTGTAACCAGCGACGGAAGCACAATGTCACGGTCTGTCGGCTCCAATTTGCTTTGTTGCTCGTGCGAACCCAATGTAGATGGGCATCATGTATTGGCTCGAGTAATGACCAGGCGTCTCCTTGTAATTAACATGGTCCAACCAAAAGGAAACTCGACCTAGATTGGCCCAAACGATGCTTTGTGAATTATGACAGCAACCAAAAACGGCGTACACAGTTGGGTGAAACTGAATTGCCACAATTCCGACACATGTTGGTGTAGTCATCTGCGCCATTTACCCTGCATCTACCTCAAAATGTGCCATCTAAATTTCACACTGGCCTGAGTTGGTCAGAAAAAGTATAGACTTCTTCATATAGAGCTGGGCGGTGAACAAACTGACCATATAAATCAATGGCTATATTACCGAACCGACCAATTTGGGTGCGTCGCTTGTGAGGGTACCCTTTTTTGAGATTGCTAAGGGAATCCAATCTCTCCTCAACCCCCCCCCAAACAACAAAGAAGTTCTCTAGCTGCCCCAAACCTCCACGATCGAGCCTGTCTGGGCCTATCGACCCCATAGCTTTCAGCCGAGGAAACAGCGTCTGAGGCAACTTGGTTGCTGGTGACCCCTCTGCATTTGTTTAAACTTTCTCCCAAAACCATAAAGTCCGAAGATCCAACCAACTAGCTACCTACTAGCCCAACCTCAGACCAACAGTCCGAAGATCCAACCAACTATAGCCCTAAAGAAACCTCTGAGCCAGCTAAGACCAAGCAGCTTCGCCGCTGCCGACTTCGCCACCGGCGTGGGCTTGGAGGTGGAGGACGGCTTGGGCAGGGGAGGCTTGAGGGCCTCACGGGAACAAATGTTTGACTCACCTACTCGCCTACAAGTAAACAGAAGCAGCTCAAAAGGGGGTCCCCCAAAAGGAGTTACCTCTTGAAATATAATCTGTAAGGCAGTAGATACGCAAGTGGATGACCCTCTCTCCAACAATCATGGAAGAGGACGTTGAACGGCTTTGCTGCAAAACAAGGGATGTGGAAAAGAACAACACTTGTTTACCACCCAACAGATCTTCCAAAGGTCTCAAACTGAGGAAGTGAGACTGAACTGCATAAAGTCCGCGTGAAAAGGCGAACTTGTCGCATAGAGTTTCCCTGGATCCCTTCTCACCACTGCCGGTGGGTGAAATAAATACGGACATGGCAGAAACTCAAAAGGGCACAATGGCAAAACGGTCAGAGTCAGGCACGGAAAAAAAGGCTGTCAGGTAGAATAAGACTACAACTCCCAATGGCTGGCAATGGAATTCATGGCCTGGCTGAGTATGCATTTTGCTGTAAGGGATGCCAAATGAGCAGTACCTAGACTCTCCATGACCGTCATGACCCCTTTCTCTTGGGTAATGACCTCATGTTTTAAGTGTCATGGGGAGTCTAGGCAGTTGTCTTAGGTGTTCGAGGTTTGAACACCTCAGAGGACTCAAGCTCCGCCTGTGTCCAACCGTGGGGCCTTCGCGAGCCTTTCAACAGCTTGTGTAGGGTCTCACGCCACCTGCCTTCGCGGACCTTTTGGGCGTTTTCCCCCGAGCTAAAAAAGTTCATCTGAGAAAACGCAGCCAACATGGAGCCAACCTTTTAGAGCATGCTGCTTGCTCAATGACACTTAGACTTCGGCTTGCGTCACAAGATCGAGGGTTCCACATCGGTTTCCATTGAGCTGCTTTTGAATTTGAAGCCGCGCAAGAAATCGTTTACCGAGCCTCTATGTTCAAACACTCACTTCTTGCGTAAGGGCCCAACACTGGTTGCTCGTTGACCCTCAGCAGAAGGTCGATCACCTTTTTAGAACTTAAAGGGAAAACAATTTGTTTCCCAAAACGTCTGGGGCCTTCTGGGGACGCACCAGAGACTAGCCAAGACCAACAAAAAAAAATCTTCGCATGCGTGCATGTACCACTGAAATGGCTGTGGCTCACAAAACCGGAATTCTAAAATGGAACCCTGAGTGGAAACATGGACCAAAACCTGCGGTTTGCCCCTGTTCAAATTTGATCCACACCCAAATGGTGCCAAAAGAAATCGAAACCTAGGAGGCTCCAAATGTTCAAACCGCTCATTCTGCAGCCCAGGAGCTGCTCTCGGCTTTGGAGTTGGCTTGGGCTCCTGAAAGAACGCATTGGTATCCACAGCAGGATTTGGACTCCCCGAAAGAGAAAGGTGTCCAAGTATTTGTCTTTGCCTGCCTAGCTCATTTGGTATTTGGGCATGTGTCAAAGTAGGAGGACAAGATTATGGCACCCCCTTTAAACCTACCCTGGAAAGGGTTCCGAGCCTCAAACAAACACACATCAGAGCATGTTGGCCCCCGCAGCGCCCCACAAACTATGGACACAAAAATCCACCAGCTGAAGCGGTGAACAGCGGGTGATGGAACTTTAGACACCACTAAATTAGTTCTACATTGGTTCAGGTTCGTGGGCGGTCGCGAGGCTTTGGCATGCTTTTGCATTTCAGTGGCCCCTCAAGCCCAAATCCCTTTGCCCAGGTTGGACATATGTTTTGACAAACTGGCAAAACAAACTATGTGCGTGAGCCAGCCTTTCATCCGGGGTCAACATCTTGGTTGGTGTTGACCCTTCTGCAAAACGTTTATTTAACTGGTTGGCAGTCTATCAAAAAGTGAAAGTCCAAAGATCCGTTCCCAAGTAGCCACGAAGACATTCCCAGGTGACCCTTTCGGTGTCTCCTTTAACTAGGTCCTCCAGTAGAGAGGTTAGAATAAGTTGGTACCAACTTTTATATTTTTTGTCAACATTTTAGTAGGGGAACCCAACTTGGCACAGGAGCTCCTCCCAGCGGCCGTTCAAAAAAGGGGAACCCAAAAACCGGCAAAAAAAAGGAAGAAAAAGGGAGAACAACAAAAACGGTCAAAAGCGGCACCGAGCTGGACCCAACTGTGTCCTGTAAGGAACCCCCCGGTGAGCTCTCGCGCATCCGTCCGCCCCAGCTGCCGCGCCTCCACGGGCAGTGTGGCCAAGCGCTCCACCAGACACACCTCGATCGACTCGAAAACCGAGAGGTGCAGACTCGAAACTCTAGGGCAACCTTCCAAGCATTCTATCCCAGCAAACCAGCAGATTTTCTACACCCATTCATCCTCAAAAGATTCTACGGGTGGTTTCCTGGGATCCGAATCTTTTCAGGAAACCAGCCAAAAAACCCAGGAGATATAGATCAGGTTTTTGAAAAGAATGATGGTTGAAAAGAATGATGGGAATCTTGGACTTCTCCAGGAACTCTTGTCTCTACCCTCCCACCTTTGTTGGCGATGAAAGGACTCTCTCTACCCTCCCAGAAACAAGCATGGAAACCTGAAAGAGGGGAGGAGACATTTTTTCCAAAGTCCAGCCCTTCAGGTTTTGCGTTTTTGAACCCTGTCCCAAGCTTCACAAATTCCACACGGGGTATTCCCCCCACCCGTTCGATCCAGCCACAAACGGACCGTCGACTTCCAGCTCCCACGGTGGGAGGTCTCGAAAATTCAGGTGTTAAACATGACGTGGGCCTGCTGTCCTTGTGGTTGCCCTTTGAACCCAAAAGAGTCCAACAAAGAAACACGCCAACGTAAGGAAATGGTCTAGCAACGCAAAGAGCTAAGCTTCTAGTTGAAGGGAACCACAATGACAACCATCTACATCAGGGATGCTAACAATCCCACTGCAATGTGTCGCAAATGCATCGAGGATCCAAACCTTTCCGCTTCCCAACAACCCCTTTTCCCTCCGCGCCCGGCTTCCTGCAAGTATGGCCTGAACCCACATAACTCGCAACATTATATTGTTGGCTCACAGCCATCACCTGAGGTTCTTAGGTGTTTAGGGTTTAGCGGGGATGACCATTTCACCCAATAAGTGTCAAACTTTTAGCAGGGGATCTGAGGACAGCCCAGTTGGTATGGTCTGTTGAATAGACGATATTCGAGGAAGTAGTTGTTTGTGCCCAGCTTTGA
This sequence comes from Effrenium voratum, assembly GCA_963377175.1. Lineage (NCBI taxonomy): Eukaryota > Dinophyceae > Suessiales > Symbiodiniaceae > Effrenium > Effrenium voratum. Next base: position 784,101 of record CAUJNA010003816.1, read on the forward strand.
TTCGAAAATTGCTGCAGCGCTCCATTCCATGAGATGGCAGCATCGGGTCGGGAATTGAACCTCGGGTCTTGTTGGCATTTGACCTGTGTGATTGGGAATGACAACTGAGAATGCCAGAGCCAAGGCGTGTGGGCGTCACAACCCGGTCCGAAAGCCATCAAATGCTGGAAGGGTCTGTCTTCTTTGAAGCTTTTAAAGGCTTGACAGGCTAAACAATCTATTAACGCCCGCTTGTGCTTTTCAGGGGCAGAATCTCTCACTCGCAGGAAACGAGTGGCCTCGCAACAGAAGTGTTGAGGTGACCCTGGGGATCCCCAAGTGCCCGCAGGAATTCAGGAAGCCCAGCTCTTTGCAGTGTGGTAAACCTATGGGATGCAAGGCTTCAGGAAGGCGTGAGCTCTCAAAGGATGCAGCCAGGTGCTTCCCGGGCAAGCAAAAAAGTTGGTCCAAGCTGCTGCAAGCGCGAGTAGGCCTAACAAAAGGACACCCACGTCGGAGGCATCTCCTGGCAGGTGCAAAGGTATTGCGGATCCGGGTGCTTGAGCGGGAAACCCACCCCGCCCACTTGTTTACATAAATTTCGGCCTTGGACCAATCAGCCTGGTGGATGGGGGAAACCTCTACCCGGGGGTTCCTTTGAAAGTGAACTAATTGAAAACCACTGATTTGTTAGGTTTGCCTGTTTAGGTGGCAAGTTCGCATTTGTTGGGCTGTATGCAACAACCCCCCGTCCCTGGCGATGGCATGGAAGGCATCATTGGAAGTCGGTTGGGATGCTCAACTGGCGCCTCGGCTGGAACAGTCACAATCAAAGCCAGGTACTGAAATGGTCTACCCAGAACCATGCTTCAAGAATCAAGAAGGCGGCCGCAGCTGTTTATGGCTGGGATTGTCCCTTACTAACCTCCTCCTCCCCGGGTTTTGCTCAACTGCAGCCAAAAGGGACCCTGCCAAGTCCTCCGCCCCAGCCCAGCAGGAACCACTGGAGCGTTGAGACCTTCACCAGCAAGCTGCCGACACCTTGGCGGAAGTTCAGATGGTCGGGCACTAATACAAAATGTCAAATCTCTGCTTGGTTGCTGTTGATCCCTCCCAGACAGGCTAACTTTTTGCGGTTTCAATGGAAACCCACCCACCCCCGGCATTGTTCATCTAGCAGGTTCTACTTAGACTCTGGATAGAGACTAGCGACATCCCGAGTACGCTGACCCTGCCAGGACCCATTCGCGGGCCTCCACCAGGATTGTGAAAAATGCTTTCCACAACGTGGGAATGATGGAGTTGTTCCCGTCTTCGTATGAATGATTCTTCAACCCTCGCCGTCAGGTGTCTTTGGACAAATCCGTGGCGGAGTTTTGAGTGGGCAAATGACTTTTACTATAACTCACATACAGGAATCATGAAATCCCCAAGTCAGGCGCCTTTATGATGGATTTTGGCTTGCTAGCTCATTGGTTTTGGGCCAAGCCTGAAAATGAGACCTATGACATATGACCGTGTTTCCAACATTGGCAATCTCCCAAACTGGCCGTACGTGTGATCCTCGACATTGCCAGCATCCTTTTAGCAACCCTCTACCCAGTTGCCCGGTGACCCTGGCAAACAAATATTTTTTGGAACCCTTTCTGCAAATACTGGTTGGTTGATTGATATGGGGTCAACATTACCCCCCAGTCTGATTCAAAAGTACACTCTCCGCAGACAACCGCCACACAAAGCAAGAACCTGGGTGCCTCTCCCTAATACACTGAACCCCCGGGGCAAGGTCAATTTCCGAAAAGGAGTTTCCTCTAACGTTGACCCCCTATCAACCAACCAGTTTATCCATAGGAGGGTGTCCCTGGGTGCCCCAAAAGGACCAGGTCCCCCCAAAAAGGAGTTTCCTTTATACAAAATTTGGACCATCCTCTGGTCCCATCCATAACTCGGGCCGAAGGGCCCAGCTCCTCCACTGGAGATCCGGGCAGCTCAGACTTTAAGATGCTGCTGACGAGCCTCGGGCTTCTCGTGCATTGCTTTGGATTCACTTGTCCGAAAAAGACCTGGAAATCGTGTCAGAATATGTTTGTTATTACATATCACGGCATTACGAATAGACATTGCAGTTTCTCTCTTGACTCATGCTGATAATTTAACGTAGTGTATATACAAATAGGTGAATCTTATTAAATTTGAGCACTAACCACAAGGGAAATCAGCAGATTTGAAGTCAGATCTGCCCGTCTATTCTTTACAGGAACCTTCTTGGGGCCCGGAATTGCCTTTCGGCGAGCTCGGTCCACGTAAAAATATCTGGTTGCAAACTGCCACTCCCAACTGGACATAGGGTGCTGGTGGTGGTGGTGGTGGTGGTGTTGACTTTCAAAGTTTAACTTGATCTTCTCACTTCCGATCAAGAGGATTGGCAAAAAAGGAACTCAACTTTCTGTTTACCACCAAAATGCTAACCCAAAAAATGACTAAAGTCCATGAACTCAAAAAGTGAGTCTTCATAAGTGAGCTCGCTTTACCCCCACGTGCGCATGAAACGCAGCTCAAATCCGACTCAGCCGAGGCGGCAGAAAGGCCATGGAGGTCATGATCCATTCGCTCTCCACCACCTGCCGAAACGGAACCCGAAACCCCGCCGGGGGCCCCCGAAACGAAGCCGGACATGTGAAGCTGGAGTGGTTGAAAAAGGATCTATGTTGACCAGGGGACCAAGGGTCGCGCAACACCTTCTCACACCGCGGAAAGTAGACCGCGTCCAAGGAGAGCCAGCCATACACGGGTTATGTGTCAGAACAGGGGGGGGCATGTGAAACGTGTGTTTTTTTGTTTGTGGTTTCCCTTTCAATAAAACTGCAAAGGGAACCCTGACGCCATGGCTCTCATTAAAAAAACCCAACCGGGAATTCTTGAAACAATCGCATCCCAAACCCGCTTTACAAGGCAGTTGGCCCAACTGTGCAACCACGTACCCCACGGAACAAGTATGAGAAAGGATGCTTAAGCCAACACAACATGTTGTTTGACAACCACATGTTGAGAAACTATAGCAACCTCATACGGGTTGCCCGTTTTAAGGGGTCCACGATTGGTTGAACCAAGCATTTGCCTAACCCGCAACCTCTCTTGCTTTGGCTTACGCTCAAAGCAGGATTCTCAATGTTTCCAACCCTGAAACACAGCAACCTCCAAAGCAGGCTCGCCCAAGAAAGAAACGTCGAATGATCACCACCCCCTTAGGGGGGGGGGACCTGAAAAATGTAATATTACATTTTTGAGGTTCGCGCTTTCAGCTTTTAGGCTGGGCAAGGTTTTTGCAGCGACCCCAAACAGTAAACGCAACGAGGCCTTTCCGCAGAAAAGTTTATGATGGATTGGAAGGACTCTCCCGAGGGCATTCGACTTTCAGCAAAACCCTGTGCCAACCCCGCCAACGCAAAACATAGGGAGACTCGTTGGTTGGTTTTGAATGGATGCCAACAACACACATAGTGAATGCCATTCCAGCAACTTCTGCAGCTTAGATGTCAATCAGTCACGCGGCTATGAACGCCAAGAGTTGTAAAACACTATGGGGAACCTCTCGCCCATGGCTGGTGAAAGGGAACCTCCGGATTTCGCGTGCGCTCCTTGTTGTGTGGTAAATTGATAAGCCCTTCTCATTAGACAAACAAAAAAGGTCAATGGCCAGCTGGTGGCCAGCTAAGAAGTAGCCATTCACCACATGGTTCAGCGCTTCATCTCCCTTTCTGGAAAACAAAAGTAAATAAATAATCAATACCTTTTGGCGGAGGGGTGGTCCCCCCCCCAAAAAAAAAAAAAAAACACCAAAAAAGACGCTACAGCTCACACGCCTCCGCGATGCCCTCCGTGGCTGTACCCCAGGGCCGCGGATAGGAAAGGCCCACAAAGATGGCGAGCAGAACCAGCAGCCCTGGTAGGGAACAGACGGTCAAATGTATGATTTCTGTTTCCCCAAACACAGCAAGAATCATTGATACATTATGTGTTTTCTTTTTCCATATTATGTACGAATATGCAGCTACCAAATACCCTCCAGATAGCCACGGCTCTAACAAGGTGTAAAACCAATCCATGTTGGACCCCATTGGGTGCTGGTTCCCCAAATGAGCCATACAAAACGAGGTGTTCACAGGGCCTTGCATATGGGTTCACACATTCAGCCTTTGAAACAGGTGCTCGGTCGAAGAGCCCATGCTTGGTTCTTTCGGACAAGCAGGCCAGTTACACCCGGGTAACAGGAGTTGTGCATCTGCAATGGCATGTTTTCTGAAATCGGTCAATAGAGGCGCATGTATGTATGTAAATATATATATATATATAGATAAAACAGTATGCATGTGCATGTTTAGGTATCTGTCTGTCGGTTTATCTATCTGTTGTCTATCTGTCTGGCTATCTATCTATCCATGCCTTGGACAAACACGTGTGGGCCAGAGCCGCAGCAATTTTCTTCGGTTGTGGGTTTCTCGAAACTGGGGGGGGGGGTGGGCTGGCTTGGTCCTGTGGACAAGGATCCTCTTTTGCTAAAGAAACAACTCCACCAACAACCTGCCAGTGTATGGCTGAAGCTCTCCTGAAAGGGGCGTTGCATCTTACCCTGAGGCTGGACGCCAAAGGCTGGCGCAATCAGACGAAACCCCGTGAATACTTGCTGATAAGCCACAAATCCCCACTGAGAACTGCCGGAAATTTTGTCCATCAGAAAAACACCGGTGCAAAAATGGTAGGGGGGGCTCTCAAAATTGCTTGAAGAGTATTGACGTTGACTACTTGGAACTCACAGTCTGGCCCGCTTCCCAAGGGACCAAACTCTGTCCCGAGAAAGCGCGCCTTGCAGCTTCTGCCCCAGCTGCAACACCTCGAGCTGCGGCGCCTGCAAAGGTGTTGGACGGGGAAAGGTGCCATTTGGCTCCCCGAAAAGCAAACAAGCCCAGAAAGCATGTCCCTTTAGGGAAATAGATGGCCCTGGCAGATGATTAAACCACCAGGTAAACCAGGGCCATCTATCTTTCTACCAAAACAACCAAAAAGGACACCTATGCCAGAAAGGGGGACCCCTGAGAAAACACAAACACCAAAAAAAGGGGACCGCTGGTTTCAAATCTCGGTGGTGTCGCTGGTTGCCCCGCCTCACACCACACAAAAATTCCCCATTCCACCTGAGGCAACTTGAACTCCGCTTTGAGCCAAGCAGGTAAGGCCACACCCCCGGCTGACCCAGTTCCAGATCAGGAGACCAGTCCCAAGGTGAGAAGGTCAGGAGGAGCTTCTGTCGCACAAGCAGCATTCTCTTGTGGGTTCCTGTAAGACATGTGCGCAAATCTTGTTCATTTGGCGCCCAGCACACTACGGAAATTCCCCCCGCTATGGGATAGTTGACTTGACAGGACAACCCCTCTAAAAAGAGCAGAAGGGCACCGCTTGGGATCTTGGAAAATGGCAAACATCCCCCAAACTAGCAAGCAACCAGGGCCCTGAAAGAGTGAGGCAGCCGGTATGTGGCCTCCAAAGCTCGATCGGCCGAACCTGCAAGCCTCCGCCAGCAGGGGCTGGCATAGGACCGCCAAAGACGACAGCAGCACCTCACGCCCAGAACAAACCGCGGCCCAAATGGGGATGCTTTAAGTGGCCCTTGTCTTTCTTCATTTTCTTCGGACGTGTGAGTGCGGCCCGAGCCCACGTTCCCTTCGCTACGGATGTGATGCTAGTGGCCAAACTGGGTGTCGCGGCACTTGAGGCCTGAAAAGCGGCCTGGCGCCCTTGAATTGAACCGATTGAACACCGATTACTTCAGCGAACCCTATTCAAGGTCTTGGACATCACGAGCGAGTCCCAAGTCCCGTGTTTTCCGCTCGGCGAAGCATCGGTCCCACTCGTGACAGGCACGGATTTCAGGGGATTCCTCATGAGGAACGAGGTAAACGCCGCAAGCTACAGGACTCTCTCTCCCCGATTCCGTCTCAGAATGACGCCTTCATCAGTAAGCCTGCAACTGCGGAAGGCGAACCCTGGGAGACTGGGAGATAACAAGTCATATAATTGGAGGCGACCTTTCACTAATCATACACGACAACGCAGTGTTGTTGCGATCATTCACGCTATTTCACTCAGATGCGTGTATTCACACTTCGTTGTTTGCTTCACTTCTCAAGTTTCATCCTATCGGGGAGCTCTGACGGCTATTGCTCCTGCCCCTTTTTCAAGCCTTTAACGGTTGGAGGTTGGGAATTGGCGCCATCTTAGTGGAAATTCATCCTCTCCCCAGAAAGTCGAAGGTTGAAAAAAACCTGGGCTGTCCTCAAATCCCCTGCCAAAAGTCCAACTTTTGGTGGGTTGAATGGACACCCACGCTAAACTCTAATCTAAAAAAAGCTTTTCAAGCAAAAACTACTGGGATGGCTAGGAACCACCAAGATGCAAGCCGCTAGCATTCAAGGGTGGGTTGAAGGTGGGTCTACCATAGGTATAGTGTGGGTCTACCATAGGTTTAGTGTGGGTCTACCATGGGTTTAGGTTGGGTCTACCATACGTGTTGGGTGGGCTAAGCAGAGGGCGCGCGGAACACCCGCGTACTTAGAATCTCATCCGCAAGGCCTGCGCCAGCAAAGCCAGAAGGCCCCGGTAGAGCGCCATATCCTGCTCTGATGCGGCCTGGAGACGGGAGCGGCCCACCCCACACCCACACACACACACACACACACACACCCACCTACACACACACACACAAAAACCAAAAAGTGGCGAACCATCATGGCAGCCATCATGGCAAGCACATGGTAAACACAACAATATGGTGAGCCTGAGCTGTGATAAACAAATGTTTGCGCTTATCAAACACGCGTTGGTTGTTGCATTTGGCATTTGGCGACAGTTGGGCTGCAGTCTTGGGCAAGAGTTTTGGGTGAGCAGTCTCCCCTCTTGCCCGCCTGTAGGAACTAACCAAAAATCATCTTCCAGACCCCCGACTTGCAGTGCAAGTGCAAAAACAATGCGCGCCTTAAGGCCTTTCAACAGGACGGCGGTCACGAAAACGCCCAGGGCAAGCCAGTGCCGACTGGAGAAGCGCTGCCGCGAGCCTCGGGTGGGGCGTTTCTTTCAAAGAGGCTCCCTAAAGGAAACATCCAAACACCACATTTACAAGAAAATCCTGCAAATATGTCTGTTTCGTTCACTGGCCCATGTCTATCATTCACCGTGCCCTGCTCCTCAAGATAGGCAGGGTTGCTAGGCCTTCCAAAAGCTGTTCCTTGGAAGAGACCCCACCTGCAAAAAGCAGCCATCCTTGCAAACCCGGCCTTTCGCGGGTCCTTTCAGATGGCTCGTTCTCCAAGTGTCCCTTTCGCCCGTTCTGAGGGAACCGCTTTGGTTAACATTTGCTTAGTTGCCCGAAGGAGCTGGACAAAGTCGCTTTGTTTCCACGAGTTGAAATGACCCCCATGAACCAGCGCTTCCATTGGCGGAATCCCAATTATCCCCTCTCAGATGCCCAGTGGCCATGGGAAACAAGGACATCCATTTTTTGGCTGGTTGACTTGAAAGGGCAACCCTTCCCAAAAAAAGGAAAAAAGGGCACTGCTGGACCCAGTTCAGCCGGCCCTTGCCTAGACAAAACCTTGCAGGTGCGAAAGCTGGAAGGATTCCAACCTGAAACCTCCGAGGCGTTTTCCTAATGCTGGGTGCTCATGAAACAGCCAGCCGCCCGGCTGAGGGGAAGATGCAAGCAGCCTAGGTGTCCTTTCAGGGGAAAACGACGGCCCTGGCAGATGATTAAACCACCAGGTAAACCAGGGCCATCTATTTTTCCAGCAAAACAACAAAAAAGGACACCTATGGCAAGCAGATCTTTGGGGTGGCGGATCGGATCCCCCCTTGTCAAGGTCGGATCGGATCCCCCCGTTGCACCTAGCCCCTTGGTTGCTATTGACCGCCCCCCAAGAAAAAAGAGTTTGACTTCTTTGTGGGTCCAATCGAAAACCCGCTGTGTACCAAAAGGCGCCAAGGATCAAAGATCCGTCCCCAAATAGCCATATATAGGCCCTTCAGCAAAGATGCACGCAGCAACCTCCACCAGCCGAAGCGACACCTCTCGGCTGTCGCGAAGAAACCTCCGCTTGAAACAGGGAATTTAATGCTGTTCCTTGTTGGCTGCCTCCCCCGGCAAAGTCACGTTGCCCCAGATAATAGGTGGTTTTCGTTTGGTTTGACCAAAGTCACCTATCAAAACCCATGTTACCCCCCCCCCCTCGCCGCAAAAAGGATCAGACGTTTCCTGAGTGGAGGGATACACCTGAATCCAGTGTGGCTTGGACCCCGCAAACCCCATAAACCGGGGGATACCAACCATACCCTTGAAAAAACCCTCTTTGTTGAAACTAGCGCCCGGCGCCACCAACAAGCCTAAGCCAACACAGGGTGGCGGGTGGTGGATGAGTTTGCAAAAGGGCGGGAATTGAAACCTAAACAAGCATCATTCAAATCATTCATGTTTGTATATGTTTGTTTGGATGACTAGAAATCTGAATGCTTCGTTGCTCATTCCCTCTCCTCTGCCACAAACACAGTCTTCACTCGCAGCAAATCCGTACAATCAGATTGCACAAACCCGGTTTGGGAAAATGAGCCAGAAAAGCTGGCTGCTGTTCATACCCTGTTTCGTGAGTGCAAATCTTTCTCAAGTACAAGTACCAGTAGGCAATCCCGAATCCGCATCACGTCATCGCAGGGCTGCAAAGCCCCTGCGAATCGCAGAGCATGGGCACTCATCCTTACAGGGTTCCGACACAGATCACCCCACATTCAAACTCACCTTGCATTGGACCCATAAGAGATGCTGAACACCAACAACCAGGGAATGTCGGAAGCACATGGCAACAACTTGTACCCAAACGAACCGCGCCCCCTTAAAGGGGGGCGTTTTTTTAGGCCACTGGGCTTCCAGGGAAGGAACCGGGGTTTGCCGGAGCGTTGCTTCTCTTTGTCACTTCCTGTGGGGTGGTCAGGAAGAGAGCTCCTGTTTGAGTACCACTAAGATGACGTTCTCCAGAAAAGGGCTCGTTTACCCGGTGACCTGGTGAGGCTCATGTCTAAAAAGGGCTCATGTTGCCCGGTGACCTGGTGATTGTCCGGACAAAAAGTCTTCCACCGCCGGAGATTTCGCCTGCAGGATGACCAGGTACGTGGCAGGGTCCAACCAGAAGAGGCTTACAAAGGATAGCCATTGGCTCACCTCAGCGCCGAAAAGAACGTTTTTTTTTTAACAACAAAACAACAACAACAACAACAACAACAACAACAACAACAACAACAACAACAACAACAACAACAACAACAACAACAACAACAACAACAACAACAACAACAACAACAACAACAACAACAACAACAACAACAACAACAACAACAACAACAACAACAACAACAACAACAACAACAACAACAACAACAACAACAACAACAACAACAACAACAACAACAACAACAACAACAACAACAACAACAACAACAACAACAACAACAACAACAACAACAACAACAACAACAACAACAACAACAACAACAACAACAACAACAACAACAACAACAACAACAACAACAACAACAACAACAACAACAACAACAACAACAACAACAACAACAACAACAACAACAACAACAACAACAACAACAACAACAACAACAACAACAACAACAACAACAACAACAACAACAACAACAACAACAACAACAACAACAACAACAACAACAACAACAACAACAACAACAACAACAACAACAACAACAACAACAACAACAACAACAACAACAACAACAACAACAACAACAACAACAACAACAACAACAACAACAACAACAACAACAACAACAACAACAACAACAACAACAACAACAACAACAACAACAACAACAACAACAACAACAACAACAACAACAAGAACAAGAACAAGAACAAGAACAAGAACAAGAACAAGAACAAGAACAAGAACAAGAACAAGAACAAGAACAAGAACAAGAACAAGAACAAGAACAAGAACAAGAACAAGAACAAAAACAACAACAACAACAACAACAACAACCACAACAACAACAACAACAACAACAACAACAACAACAACAACAGCAGCAGCAGCAGCAGCAGCAGCAGCAGCACCACCAACAACAACGACGACGACGACGACGACGACGACGACGACAACAACAACAACAGAGCTCTGTTCTAGGGGTTGTTTGTTTTCCATGAATTCAACCATCGCTCTTTTCAAAAACCAGCCATTTTCCCTGGGAAAGGTAGCCCTGGATCTGTTTACTCCCCTGCAAATAACATAAAACCCAGCAAGGCAACCAAGGGGTCCATTTCCCAAAAGGAGATTCCGATCCTAAAGATGGTGGGCTTGGGGGTTCCATGTTGAACTGGGTGATCCACGAGCCGTCTCCTGAAATCAAGAAGGCAAGCCAACACGCGGCTTCACTTTTGCAAATCCACTCAACGGGTAAGTAGAAGCAAACTATGTCTCACTGGCTGAGTGGATGGTCCAAAAAAAGTCCAAACTTTATATGTGCCCCTAAAATGGTCTTCCCCAAAAGTTTAAAGTTCATGAACTCAGGAAGTGAGATGTTGTTTACGGTGTCCCCAAGTGACATGGGAATTCGGTAAGTGAGCACCATTGTACGTAATTTCTCCCGTCTCCCCCGTGTCGTCCCTTTGACCCAGTCTGCACCAACAACACCTGGAACCCAGCAGAAGCTCCATTTTGGAGGCACATGGCCTTGCAGAAACCCCAGTCTTGGGGTAGATGACGGTAAGAAAAAGGCCTGGACCGATTCCGGCATCTAGAAAAAGGACCCTGCATGGCGCCGACAAATCGAGTACCAATCGCTGGCCCCTGCGTTCCCAATCAAAGACTAGGCGAAGAAGACCGATACTGACTCAAGCGCAACTCGTTGTGGAGCAAATCTGAGTTCCAGCAACTCTAGGCTTTTGCAACGCGTTCACGGAAACTCAACCCGTCCGAAAAAACCTCGCGTCTGAATTCATCCTTCGGGCCCACATTTGGGTGACGGGTTCACCGTGACTTGGACCTCTGACACCTTAGGCCACCAGGAAGACCCACAGGCTGAAGCCACCCGCCCCCCCAAAAAGAAATATAACTGAAGAGGCGTATATATATATATATATATGGAGACCATCTGAGAAACGCCCCTCCCAGACCATTCCGGCACAAAGGCGGCCGGAGATAACACAAGTGATCCGGGTTCCGTCTAAAAAGGTACATGCCCCCCAAAACCGGGGCACTAGATCGGGGTGTGGGGGGCACAAAACAACAACATCCCCCTTTTGGTTTCCTCTTAGCTTGTGCGTGAAACATGAAAAGCCACATGGAGAAAATCATCAAACCTGTGGGTAGCTTTTTGCCATCGGGTCAAAGTCCAAAGCCTTCGGTCTCCGAACCTTGTCCCAGTTTCTGTGCACCCCGGTTTCTGGTAGAAAAAAAGCCGCCCGCCGTTTGGGGCGATCCTTTTTCTTCGTGGGGAACCAGACACACACAAAAGTTGATCTGCGGAAAGTTGTCACCCCGATTTTTTCCGGAGGGGAAAAGACACAGACATATGCGCAGTGGTGCTAGATTTTCGTTAAAACCAGCAGGGAAACATAAACAATTTTCTTAAGCAAATGGAAGCTGTTATTTCCTCAAACGGTCCAGACCCCAAAACCAACCATGTGACTAAAGTCCAGGAACTCGGGAAGTGAGTCAATGACTACTCCACTTCAAAGGGGTTCGCTGAACTCACAAACAAAGGCAACCCAAAACCACCTCAGCTGCTTCTGACAGAAGCCTCAGGCAGTCCGGATGATTTATCTGCCCTGCTCAAATGCCTACCCGGGTTCAAACGTTTTGGGCCATCTTGGGCCAGACATAGACCCCCTACGAAAGGTTAACTTGTGGCCGGTAAGGGTAAATAAAGGAAACTCCGTAAAGTTAGTTGTCAATATGGGCGCAAGTTGAAAAGATCTCAGCTGAGTATGGCAACGCATTGCAACTTTCACAGTTTGGAAGCTGGGAATCCGTGGGTCAAACCAAAAAACAACAAGCACCCCGAATTGAACGGCCACTGGAAAGAAGCTCTTCTGCTTCTGCGGTCCATACCCTGGCTAGCTCCTCCAGTGAGGTTAGAATAAGGGCACCCGTTTTCCTGTAGTCGATTTTAGTAGGACAACCCTCCCCCAAAAAGGAACGGTAAAAGGGCACCTGGCTGGGGACCTAGCTGGTTGATAAAATTGAGCTGAAGCTGGGCCTCTGCTTTTCAACTGCCGAGGCGCTGCCGAGCAGAAGCCCAGCAAGAAGGTGAGGCCCAGTGTTGCAAGTGGCTGCCTGGGCCGGCGACGTTTGGTGAGAAAAGGTCGTAAATGGCGTCCCGGAACTATCACCGGCTCGGTTGCAACCAGTTTGGACCTGGAAATAAAAGGTGATCACATTGTGGGTTGCCATGGCGAAAAAATGGCGGGCAACATGGGAAAGCCAAAAGGTCAAAAGGTCGATTCGGTGCCCAGCAAACCTGGCAAAAGAAAAACCAAGCGCTTTCTGCGCCAACCGACGGTGCCACTGAACAAGAAGGGCACAAGCTTATGAGGGCTTATCCCCCCCCCTTGACCTTCAAGGGTCTAAAAAACGAACCAAATTCCCGAGTTTCCCCACCAAAAACAACAGAAGCGCCCACTGCCCACCCGGCGCGCCTGGTCTCGAGGGACCACACGCTGCTGAGGCCCAGCGTGTGGTGGACCACGGCTGAAGCGCGGAGAAAATATCGCGGGGGACCGGACGCTGGGGACAGAGACAGCTGGAAAAGTAATTAATGTCGACCCAAAATTAATTTACCAGCTTATTAATAAGTGGGTGATTTTTGGCAAATCATGTCGACCCCGGAGCTTTTAACCCCTGTTTTTTCTTCGTGGCGGCTTTTGGCCCCTCCAAACGTGATCTGATTCCCCACCCAGGGCCACCCCCTATATGACTAAGCAAGGGTTGAAAACTAGGGGTCAACGTTACGGGCGCCCTTGGGAGTACCAGTTGAGACGTGATGCGTTTAAAAGGATCCTGGGAACTTAAAGAAACAGCCTCTATCAGCCTGATGGTCTCGGGTAGGGAATGAATGACCTTCTGACTGTTGGGCGTGAAACCGGAACGGGATTCTCGGGGTCGTTTGCTGAGAACCAGCCGCGCCATGGCCGGGCAGAGGCCACCCAGCACCTTTTGTTTCATTTTGGGGGTCCGCTTGATGTCCAGAGCTCCCCTCAGGGCCCCTTCCAGGCGATGGAAGTCAAGCACCAACAGGACATGCGCTGCTTGGAGCCTTCCTTGGTGATCTCTGATTCCGCTGGTGCAGGTGAAAAGTCATCTCAATTCATCATTGCGCAGGGCAGGCATCCTGATAGCTAAAACCACTCAAACCGCCAATTGGTTAAATATCAACATGGGATTGTGGAGCTTTCGAAACCAAATTGCGTCATGACCATGGGAGCTAGGTGTTAGTACTTCTTTGGAGCCTCCTACTACGCCACACTGACAATTCAACAAACAACTGCCCTGTGTTTTTCGGCAAGTTCAAAGTCGCCACCCATTTTGCCCATTGCCACTTGCGACACCATTGGATGACTGGATATCACACGGGTGCCCCTTTGACCGTTGCAAGTTGGCCAGCCACCCAAGCAGAAACAATTCTACCCTCCTTGGAGGAGCACAGGAAAAGACAAACCATTTGGTGAGAAACCGGCTGGCACAAAAACGGCACGTCCTCTTGGGAAAGCGGGGTGACAAACGAAACCCCCTTAAAAAAAAAAAAAACGATGGAGATCGGAGTTGCGACTCAAAATCAGCTCTGCGGTTTGCTTCCTCATCTGAGTCAGAATCAAAACCCGGTATACAAATGGTCGTAATCCCAGAACCATGCTTCAAGAATTAGAAGGCGGCCGCAGTTATTTATAGTTGGGATTGTCCCTTACTAACCTCCATCTACCCGGGTCTTGATTGGGGCTCGTAGCTGCCGCCGGCGAAAGGGACCCTGCCGCGTCCTCCGCCCCAGCTTAGAAGGAACCACTGGAGTGTTGAGACCTTCATCTGCCCGGGTTTGGATTATGGCTCATTTACGTCTCACTCCATCGTAGTCATTGAGCCACCCCGTCACAGCACGTTCGGAGAGACTCCGCGCCTGCAGCCCAAACAAGCTGCGCCAGTTGCAGCGCCAAAGCAGCCAGCAAGGCCAGGTGGCCTGCCAAAGAAAAACACCAAACCGGCTCAATGTGAAACAACTACCACCTGAACCTTGATGTGTTTTTGTTTATTTGGTTTGCCCTGGTTGATTCTGCTTGTTGCTTGCTGTGCTTGTTGTGAAACCTGTGTGGTAGTCGCTTTGTCATCCGGCACGGATTCCGTTCAAGGGGTCCAGAGCTTGGTTGGTTGAGCATGTTTGTCCTTTCTATTAACCTCTCTTGAGAAGGTAGGCGCGCTGGCTTCCGCCAAGGACGCTTTCCAGATTCTTTCAATGAAGTCCTTTCACTTTCCAGGGTGTTCGATCGAAACACCTGCTTCTGGGTACTTCATTTCAGTCACATGTTCCATATCACCTTTTTTTCCAGGTTGAAAGCCCTGCAGAAATTTCAAGCGGTGCCAATCCCTCCTTTCCGGCAATGCGAATGCTGCCCTTCCACACGTGGGGATGGAGAGGTTTCCTTACAAACCCCAGCCCCCCAGCGGATGTCGCATGTCCTTGGGACAAATTCCGGCCAACCCCACCCCCACCCCTGATTTTTGAGCAGTTGGTTTTCCAGCTGCCCCCCAAAAAAGTGACAAATCCAAGGGGCCCCAGAGGTCTGGCTGCTTCAACGGAGCCCTTGGCGCCTGAGGCAGCCGCGAGGTGTTGCGAGAGAGACTGCGCCAAGAGCAATGCCAAGTACAGCGCCAGCCTCAAACCCACACGCCAAAGCAACGATAAAATGGCGCCCTCTCGTAAAACAATGGTAAGGCGTATATGGTGTTTTTTTGTTTTTATCCCCGGGGAAAGTGGGTTGGGGGGGGGGATAGTGGAAATATTCTTGAAGAAACATGGGGCAAATGAACGCTATGTCCGCCATGTGGGTATTTATTTCTCTGCGGGAACCCCGTCGGTTGGTGCTCAAGGCAAACCAACCGGAAACCCAACCATTTGTAGGGGGGTTCATCGGCTTCCGTGAAAATCAGAGCGGCTGCATGGTTGTTCCTTCTGATCCCCGTCAAGACTAGTCAAAGGAATCCCCCATAGATCAATCTCCACCTTTAGTGGGAATCCTGAATTAGTCCGGTCCGGATTTTTCCCAAGTGAACAGACAGGGTCGCTGAATCTTCCCATGGTTGCTTCCATTTCTACGATCGATCCACTTCTGGGCGGTTCAAAAATGTGCAAAATACGAAAACTCACTTGCCGAGTGGATGGGGAAAAAAGTCCGAAATTTGTTTTCCTAAAAAGTCCAAAGTCCAGCACCTCCTGTGTGTACGGGTTACTCTGGCCAGGGCGTGACCATAGCAACCGCCTCGTGGCAAGAACGCTTCCTGAGCGGGTGCTCTGCCAACTAAGCTAAAGCGGCCCATGCCACCGAGAAACTGCGCTTACGCACCTTGCCCTTTAAAAGCACGAACGAACAGGTACCCTCCCCAGCTCCCATTTACGGAGGCCTTGTGTAAGCTTCCATGCTAGCCTGAGAGAGTGTAATAGTCCAGCAAGTTCAGGAAGTGACATGGCCATGAGTCAAAACCCCGGTGATCCCCCAGACATCCCAATCCAACCACCAAAATACGTTACTTCTAAACTGGGTGAGTTCACCTACCAACCAAAATGGTATCAAGTGGCCGTGGCTCAAAATTTAAGAGCTAGGGCAAACCGCGGGATTTGGTCCATGTTTCCTGCCAGGGTTCCATTTTGGAATTCCGGTTTTTTGAGCCACAGCCAAATGGGATCCCACGGTTTTGACCACCACCGCCTGCAGAAAGCCCCCGGTGTCTCAGCCCGAGTGGCACCGCGCCCTCGGAGGGCTGCAACAGCGCGGCGTACGCGCTCTGGCGGCTGCAGGCAGTGAGGCGCCGACCGCAAACCTCGGGGGAAAAACCCGGCTGTTCCTTGCGTCAGGCGAGGCCCTGACCAAAAAGAGACAGCGTTTCGTTGAATCACTCTAAAACGTTGTCAGATAACTGCAGTTTGAAAATGTTTGGTGAATCACCCCACCAAAACCTCCAAAAAAAATTGTACCCCCAGCTCGCCATAAGATACGCGTAGAATAATAGAGTTGCGGGACCCAACTAATCTGAGGACCCTCCCGTTTTCAGGCGCCTAAAGTGCTCTTTGAGATGCTTCCGGCCGCAGTGGATCCGGAAGTGGCATCCTCTGACCCCGGTAGACACAGGGGCGCAATTTGTTTGGGGCCCATTCTTAACGGATAACCCGCCAAACAAAACATGAAACAGTGTGCCACTGAACGGGGATCACTATGGCCCACTTTCTAAGTGGATTGGCAGCACAAACACGTCTGCGTTGAACACACAGTTGCCAAATTTGGTTACTATCCTGGGGTCAACGATTGCTAAGGTCCCGCTTGCCCGAAATGAACATGCGGGAAACCACCGGATTACCTGAAAAAACAAATGCAAACAAACAAACAAACAAACACACACAAACACACAAACAAACACACAAACCAGCCAACAAACCAAACAAGCCAAGCAAAGCAAATCAAAGCCAAACAAAACAAACAAACAAACATATGACAAAAAAACCAAACAAACAAACAGAAAAAAACACAGTAAACAAATGGAAGAAACAAACACATAACCCCCCCCAACAAAAAAAAAAACAAACACACAACAAACAAACAGCCCATAAAACAACCGCCCCGGCGCATACAGCGCCGCCACAGCCAGCAGCGCCGCGCACAGCAGCAGCGCGCGTCGGAGGCCCAGTCCAGCGCCGAGATGAGGCTCGAAGGGCGAGACCGGCGCCGAATCTGAGCGACGAGAGTGGCTTCCATTTGCTTTCCGATTGGTTTTCCTAAGCCACACCACAAAAGGAGGCCTCAAAATAAAGACATGGCTTCCATTTGCTTCTCCCTTTGGTCAAACAATGTCAAAAATGAGATGTTCGGTTTGCTGTCCGATGGGTTTCATAGGTCCTCCAGTAGAGAGGACTGGAATAAGGGTACCAACTTTTTTTCGGTAGTCTACTTTAGTAGGGGAACCCTCCACCCCAAAAAGGGTAACAGGGCACCACTGCAGGACCTAGTTTTCCTGAGCCACACCAAAGGGAGGCCTCAAAACAAAGATACACATGGCCTCATGGCCTCCATGTGCTTTTCCGTTTGCTCAAAAATGCGATCTTCGGTTTCTGCTTCATAATCAGCCCAACATCTAGCGTAGAATTGTTTGAACAAAAAACACGTCCTTCATCTGAAAATGTTCGCCTGGAAAAAAAAAGAAAAAAGAAGAACGAGAAAACCAATAATTAACAAACACCAATCACCAAGAACAACAATCACAAGAAGAAAGCAAAACCAACTGCCAGTGGTCATGGACAACAAAAACACCTTGAGCAACTGGACGGTTGGAACCTGGAGCTGGGGGACCTGAACCTTGCGAAAGGCCAAAAGCCAAAAGTCAGTGACGAAGGCGCGGGTGAAATACCGTTGAAAGTGACGAACTTGTGTGACCCCATGCGGAAGAAAAGGTGAGACACTCTGGCAAGTGGGTTAAATGGAAACGACCACTAAACCAACTAAAAAGCCAGAAAGCGAAAGATCCGGACTGGGGGCCATGCATCAGTGGGGAATGAACCGGGATTCCCTGTAAAGGAAACCATAGGGGATGGTTTTTCTCGTGGTCATCGTTCTCTGTGACCTCCCTGTGTTTCCCTGCAAGATCTAAAGGAACACTTCCGTTGGGGTGGACAACTGGGCTGGTTGCAAAAGGAGATCTTTACCTAAAAGACTCACTTCCTGGCTTTTTCAGCAAACGCAGCCAAACCTGCTTTATAAATCGATTTACCACTAGACTGTTCGTCCCAAATTGTGTCAAGTCCAGAATGGAAAGTGAGCGAAGCCTGCCTGCTTCCCCCTCCCTCCCCCCCAAAAAGAAAGCAAGCGATTTCCCAGAACCTTCGTCCGAGGGCGGTATCCCTCTTGCCTGGCTTTCCGGCATAGCCCCAGGAGACGCCATTCTTGGCCAAGTACTTGTGCCACAAACGCCTCAAAGACCCACTCTCCCAAACGCCCTCCCACGGCACAGGAAGGTCGCGGCCGCTTCCAAGGGGAAAACTGTCTTTCAGCCCTCTCAAAGGTGCTGCGTGGGTGAGATGGGGGGGGGGTATTTGTGTGAGGAGCCCCTCGCCTTGAACAGCTACTGAAAACCGGCACCACGTAAATGGCAAACCGACTAATCAAGCCTTGTCGAAACCTGCTCGGAATTAAGTAACAAAAGCAACCAACCTGTCGAACGACCTCAAGGCCTTCAAACTGCTCGCTGATCGCACTTCGCTCGAGGACTAACAAAAACAAGTCACACCTTTTGACACGTGGCAACCAACCCCCAAAAGAGCTCAAGGAATACTCCATGACCCATGAAGGCCTATGACACCATGAATCCCTAGCGTGGATGGACGAAATCCTGCACCACCTAAGAAACCATGGTTGAATCCATTGTTGGTATTTACGTTCGGGAATCGAATCGAATCGAATCATACCAGGGTGTCTGAACCGTGCTGCGATTTCTGGGTTTCGACAATCCACAGGAATAAACCGTGGATCCCAGTTAGGCAACCAGCTACTTTCCTTTGGTTCTTTAAAGGGTGGTTCCCTTGGTTACCTACTCTACAGGTGCACGGATTCACCAATGTTTTCCCATGGCTTCCCTATGGAATCCGAGGCAGCAAATCATGTTTTTGTCAGGGGTACTGTAGGGTTCTCGAAAACCCCAATCCCCAAAAACCAGGCTTCCATTTGCTGAAGTCGCTGGGGAAAAAAGAAAAACCAACATATTTCCGGTAGTGATAGATTCCCTTTAAAACCAACAAGGGAAAAAGAAACTTAAGCAAATGGAAGCAGGTCAAAATCAAAATCCATGCAGGAAGTCTTTCTTCCCAGGGCGCCTGTCATAGGCTGCCGCCGCTGCGATGCTGGCGCGCTGCTTCTGCGCCAACTCCCGCTGCTGGCGCATCACCTGTCACCCAACCCCGAGACGAAAACCCGAGAAGCTCGTGCCCCCATGTGTGGGCTGTGGGTCAAAACCAATGGGATCCCATTTTGGGGTAGGTGAATTCACCACCCATTTTAGAACCAGTTTTGGTGGTTGGATTGGGGTGTTCACTGGGGGATAACCGGGGTTTTGACCCATGGCCACGTGGCTTGGAGCCCGGGTTGGATTTGGAGTTCAAACCCCCTGGTTTGTGTAGCGGGTAGCCTCCCAATGAACAGCCGGAACCTGACAACGAAATGGTCCCTTAAAAAGGAAGATGATACGAACCAGGACCCCCATTTGAGGTTCCTTTACTTGCTGGATACCCGCAACAACTGCTTTGGGCCATGTCCCTTATGGTGCAAAAAGCCGCGGTTGGGGAGGGGGGGTGCTGGCCCAAGTTAGGTGTAAGTTTCTGGAAGGCAATATGTGTGTGGGTCAAAAATAGGTGTCCAAAAGGAGCCCTGGCAATTGGGAACAAGAACGAACAGCTGCCTGGTGGCTTGATTTGACTCATATCCATATCCAACGTATCCAACAGATTTCAACCTGACCAATTGAGGCTTGACACGTAGCTGGATCTGGGGTCTCCCACATGGCTCGGAGTGGCTGCGGGCCAGGGTTCCGGAAGGGTTCCGGAAGGTTGCGGTTGGCCATGTCACCCAGGCGTTTTTGCTTTGCTTTTACTGCTCTGTAAGCCCTTTCAGCTTGGATTGAAAGAAAACCAAGATGACAAACACATTTGTTGGCCTCCAACTCCCACACATACTCATAATATCATAACATGTCAGTTGTGATGATTATATACCAGTGTTTCCCTGGAGGCAGTGGCTTGTGCCAAGAGGCCCCGTCTGGGTTCTTCAAATGGAATCCGTAGTGGGACACCAGAGCCACAAGGGGCCCCCGTGTCTCCTCCGAAAGGTGTCAGCAAAAGCTCTTCACCGAAAGTGCTAAGGGAGCAGGCTGCAGCTAAGCTGAGCTACGGACAATTCAGGCCAAAGTTCCAAAGCCTTTGTTCCACACACCCACAGCTAGAAGCCACTGGGTTGCAGTAGCACGTTTAAAACAACCAGACCAAAGGTGGCCATGGGTTTGGGAACTGAATCCAAAGATAAACCTCTCAAAAAGAAAGCCAAAAAAAGGAAGCAAGCCAACACAAAGGCATCCCCCAAAAAAGGCTTCGGCTCTCTTTTCGTGCCCCCTGGAGGCCAACCAACGGCAAACCCCACCACTCATGTCCCCCGCCCCGACCATGGCGCCATGGCCCTGCACCCTGGCATCGCTTCGCCTCGGCGGCCTTGGGCAGGGCGCCGGAGTACTCGAAGCCCAGGGCCCCCGCTTGGCAACTTCCCTTCCTCGCGGCCGGATCCGCAACGAGGCGCCGAGCCCAGGCGAGGGCAGCGGGTGGGGCGGGGCGCTTTTTGGTCGGGGGCGATTCGAAGTGCCCAGGCCTCTTGAGATCCAACAGTGCAACAAATTGCAAGCTCGCACCCAGAAGCACCACCTCTGATGATAGGATCTCCGTCCTTTGTGCAGGGCTGCATCATGGTGGTTTGCTCGCCGTAAATGGGCAGTTCAACGAATCCTCCTCATACCAGAGATTCCCTTTGGGAGGCCGAGGGGCCCGACGATGTTCCGCATTCGCAGAGAGTCAAACAGTGCGGGCGAGGTGGGTGCCATGTTTTGCTTTTGTTGGAGCGGGGGCTGGGGGGGGGGGGGGGGTGGCAGGCATATAAAGAAAGACAAATGATGCACACCATTAGAATAATAAACTGTAAACTCCATCCATTGTATATGGCCCTACTTAAAACGAGAGTACTAAACTATGCTGAATTAACACTTGATGTTACATGTCAACCGAAGTAGGTTCCAGAGACAAGTTATAATAACATAGTAATTCTAGTAAGTCCTGAAACAACAATCCAACAATAATGTATGATCAGAGGACAAGTATATGGGTGAACGAAAGCTAGCCTAGCCAGCCCAATCACGACATGTACGACTCAGGAGTTGCTAGCATATTAGGACTAGCAATCCTCAATTAAACGTCTCGAAATGTCTACAAAGACAGGTTCCCCAGCTGCAAACATGTGGACGAGACTATGGGAATACGCGCGTGCCGGGGGCGGCACAGGGGGAATCGAGTGGGGGGGGGGCCGGTCTTTTCAGGCATCGTGGGAAGCTCAGCTCCTCAAAAAAGAAGCTAAAGCTCATAGAACTCCCGCTAGCATAGCTAGCTTTCATGAAATGAGATTCCATTAGTAATCAAATAAATAAATAATCAACAAAGGGAAAGAACGAGACAATTGATGAATCCAGTATATATCATGTATTGCTTTTGGTTTGATAGTCATATCTCATCTGGATCACTTCTTAAGCCGCATTCACGTTAGGATTCCATGAGTGACAAATAACGGCGAGTAATCCCAGCCACACAAAGAAGAACTACATAGTGCTGAACATATTGACCACCAGAGCCACTTACACCTTCTGCCCTTAGAAAATCATCCACATTTGCTGATGTAATTCTATATTTTGTTGCGTTTAAAGTTACGGATGAGTGAAGGGAATTGGCTTGCTTCTAAGCCACGACGGACCCGGCATTGTCATAGGCCAAGCGGCGCTTCGGCGCCGTACTCCTGAGCGGAACGCGGTCGCCGCTTGCTCTCGGGACCAGGCTCTCTAAAAACGTGACTCAAGTCCGAGTCCTGGAACTCAGGGAGTGGGCAAACCACAAGGGTTCTCGAGCCCAATTGCCCAGCTCCACGCATTCGATTCGGTCGATTCGATCGATTCGATCGATGCCATTTTCGAGGTGCGGCGGCTTGGTAGCTCGGCATGTCCGCTGGCATCCAGAAGGTTTCATTCATCCAGGCACCCAGCACCAAGGAACCCAGCGGCACAGGGCAAAGGCCTAGGTTCCAATCGAATCCCTCTGGTCGAAAAAGTCATGGAGTATGTCTTCGGCCTTTTGGGCCATAAGTCCTGCGAAGGGCGTTGAGGGCACCCTAGAGGATGAACCAAAGCCAAACATGGCTCTGGGATTGCCCATGTTCAAACCTTTGGTGGAACATAGCCAGGCCTGTGGAGTTTAGGGGTTGGTGTGATGTTCAAAACCCGTTTCCATCACTGAAGTCTGCAAGAGTCCTTTCCCAGCAAAATAAAATAAATTCTACAGGGTGCGTTTCTATGTTGCTGAGGGTGGTGTTTGAAGCTTTCAATTTTCAGCTTGCCTAGCATGTCACAGAAACCGAAGCCCGCGCAAGCACGGAACATTGACCTCAAGGTAGATGGGACTTTGGCAATTCTTCGTTGGTTCCAGCCGGAAGCCAAGGGAATATTCCTAGCAATGATGTGATGGAATGGGTTTCTCACCAATCAAAGGACATGGGCTCTCTAGTTGCTGCACATGTAGACTAAGCGAAAAGCGGCTGGGGCAAAACCATTGAATTCTTGTACCTTCGTTCTCCTCCACCTTCTCTACGGTCTGGCTGGTATTGTTATGCCGTTTAAACAAACCTGGGAGCCAGTATAAATCCGCCGACACCTTTCTCCAAAGGGGAGGCGCATGGGAAGGGTTTATCTTCGTCCTTGTCTTAGTGATGATTATCGTCGCCGCTGATGTTGGTTGATGGTTCGCAGCATCCGGACCATGAGTCATACACGTTTCAAGTGTGCCGTTAGACCCGCATAACTGCTGCTCACGATGGGGATGCATAGTGATGATTATTGTCAGGATGTCGTCACGGTAACTGCTGGTGATGCTGGGGATGCGTAGTGATGATGATCATCAGGATCATCATCATCATCATCATGATCCTCATGATCATCATCCTCATGAGCTGGCTTGACATGCAGGGGGTGCAAAGCGACGTGATGATTATCATCATCACTCATCACTGATGTTGCATCCGGATCATCAGTTTTTCATATACGTTTCAAGTGTGCCGTTAGACCCGACTTGAAATGCAGAGGATGCGTAGTCATGATTGCCATGATAACTGTAATGATGATTCTCATCATGACTGCTGGCTATGCTGCGGGTGCATAGTGATGATTATCAGCATCAGTGATGTTGGGTGATGATTTGCATCATCAGGATCATCATCATTATCGTGGCGCTCTTCTGGGAATGCAGAGGATGCGTAGTCATGATTGTCATGATA
The DNA here is from genome assembly GCA_963377175.1 of Effrenium voratum. NCBI lineage: Eukaryota > Dinophyceae > Suessiales > Symbiodiniaceae > Effrenium > Effrenium voratum. The sequence continues at coordinate 807,520 of CAUJNA010003816.1, forward strand.
ACTGCTGCTGATGCTGGGGATGCATAGTGATGATTGTCATCAGGATCTTGTCACGGGTGCTGATTTGCGTCATCAGGATCAACAGCATTTTTTCCTGGCACTCTGCTTTGTTTCAGGTGTGCCGATACGTCACGAGAATTGCTGCTAATGCTCTGAGGATGCGTAGTGAGGATGCGCAGTGATGACTATCATAAGGATCAGCATCATCATCATCATCATCATCATCATCATCACCCGACTTGACATGCAGGGGATGCAAAGTGACGATTATCATCATGACTGCTGGCGATGCTGCGGATGCATAGTCACTGATGTTGGGTGATGATTTGCACCATCAGGATCATCATCATTATCGCGTGTTCATCTTTTTCATATATGTTTCAACTGTGCCGTTAGACCTGACTTGAGATGCAGAGGATGCGTAGACATGATTGTCATCACAACTGCTGGTGATACCGGGTGCTTAGTTCATCATCATTATCATCATCACCATCTGATTGCATCCCGAGGTGTTCCTAACGGCTTACTTCTCGCGAAGACGAGACGATGACGCAAAGTCCACGCCTTGCATCCACAGCAATACAACGAAGTATTGCGAACAAAAACAAGTGCCCCCAACATGGTTTTCCTGCCCGAGTTTCCATATGGGCACTTCTCTTAAATTCCAACTCAACAAGGTGCTCATTATCATGCGAATTAATCCTGCAGTAGCTTGTTTGAGATGCAGGGAATGCGTCGTCATAATTATCATCACAACTGCTGGTGATGCTAAAAATGCAAAGTAACAACTATCATCACAACTGCTGGCGCTAATGTGAATGTCATAGTTATCAGCATCCCTAATGTTGGGTAATCATTTGCATCATCAAAAGCATCATCATTAATTATCGTGGTGCTCTTCTTTTTCATATATGCTTTCAGTGTACCGTTAGACCCGACAAAACATGATAGTCATAATTGTCACAACGTCCCCTGTTAGCAAGCCGGGGTCTGCAGCAGGGCGGCAGCTCTTAAATACGTCTGGCCGTGGACAGCTACTTCTGCACCGGTCCATGGTGTCATCTTGGTTCCGGCGCCAGAAAGGCTGATCATGCAACCCCTGCTTTCCGACCTATGTTTTTGCGTTCCTTTGACTCATCTACTTTCGTCCAGGTCCAGCATGCGCTTCTGAGCCTCCCCAAACGGGATTGAACCCAAGGTTGGGCAGATCGGGACTTCTTGCGTCCATGAAAAAAAATCGAAGTGCTCAAAAGGCACAGAAGTTGTTTTGGACAAACGAACCAGCGGGGAGACGGGAGCGGGGAGATGGGGGGATTCCCTTGGCACCATTTCCCATATCAAACTTAGTCAAGAAACGGGGGAATCCTCCCGTATTCCTGGTTCCCCCTGTACTCAGATGCCCAGTGGCCAGGGGAAAATAGACAGGGATCCTTGCAATATACACCTGAACATTGCCTTGTAAATGGTGGTTTCCCCCTATCTTGCTGGAAAAACCATGTTTCAAATGGGCAAAATGTATCTTTTAAGGAGCCCTGATAAGGGCATCTTTTTCTGGTTGGTTGAGTTTAAAGGGAACCCTTGCCAAAAAAAGGAAAACGGGGCACCACTGGGCAACTGGGTGTATCCCTGCTAGTTGGTTTCGCTGATTGTTGCACATCCCCTTCGTTTGTTGGACTAACGTGTGGCGAAGGATCCAAACTCCGCCAAGCTGCCCTGGGGTGACCTCAGTCAAACCCCACGCGAACGAATCCCACGGCCACTCGACGGGAACAGCTTCACCCACCCCAAGACTCGTGCAACACAATTTGCGGAAGCCGAAAAGAATGTTCCTTATAAAAGGAAACTCCATTCGGAAACGTCACGAGTAGATTTCAACTGCAGGAAGGTAGAACAGGACACACAAACCTTTCCAGTTGCAGCAGGGGGCTCTCTATCAAAGAACTTGATGCCAATGTCAATTGCAAAGAATCGCAACTTCCCAAAAAGGCCATGAAATAAATCTCCCCACCAAAAAACAACAACTTAAACAAAAAATGACGCTTTCTGCGGCTAAGGGGGGCGAGCTGAGGCAAGGCTATTTGGACCAGCGCTGGAAACAATGAGCGCTTGGCCATGCTGGCGCTCATCCTTCCAAGTCAAAAGACTCGAAATTCGTCCCTAGAGATTGACGTGCAGCCCAAACAACTCTTTGTAGAGGAAACTCCTTTTGGAGGAAATGGACCCCTCTTTGGGGCTCCATGTGGACTCGTAGGGGAGCAAATGGCATGACCTGGGTGAGCCCTGCGAATTCACAAACCATTTGCTGAATGGCCTAAGCAAACACCTCATGAGCGAAGTTGCAATTCCCTGAACACCAAATCCGTTCCGATCGAAAGTTTGCCATCGCGATGTAACACACGGATCCCCTTTTGGATTCCATTTGCAAACCTGTGGTTGTTGTTTATCACCCTACCCGCAAATGCATGACATCCATGTGCAGCCGACTCGCTAGGGGAATCCAGTTGAGTGGCTGCCACTCAGAGCGTGCCACTCAACCATGCCAGGGGTCGAAATCCCGGCCGCCGAAACCCATTTGGGATTTTGGGCACCCAAACACAGCTCCAGTGGCCATGGGGAAACTTTGTGGTTGGGGGTGTTCGAAGGAAACACCCTAAACCAAACCCTTCCATTTGCTTAAGTCGCCCAGAAAAAAATAACATATCTTCAGTAGTGATAGATTCCCTTTAAAACCTAACAAAGGAAAATAGAAAAAAAAAAAAACAAAAACTTCCCAAAACCAAACAAATCAACACCACAACACCCCGTCGAAGCCAAGCAGCTGTCGAGCATAGGCCCAGTTGCAGCCAGCACCTTGCTGGAACTCGAACGACGGACCTACGCGCTGCGCCTGGCTTCCCAGGCCGTGCCCAGAACCCGTTCTTGAGCCACAATCAAAAAGGGCTCCCTATGTTTCCCTTGAAACATCACCTACACCAAGGGATACTCACCTTTCATGGGCCAAAAAGGTGATGTTTAAAACCACAAAAAACGGAAATGTAGGGAACCCTGTCAAAACCCGGTGCTCAAATGGTTGACCCAGAGCCATGTACAGAATAAAGAAGGCGGAATTCCGCAGCTACTTATGGTTGGCATTGTCCCTTACTAACCTTCATCTACCTAGGTTTTGATTGTGGCTCACTCGTTGCGCAAGCTCCAAAAGAACACCCGCTCCTGCCGGAAGTATGGCCCTATGGGGCACAAAGGTTGACTGACCCCCCAGCACAATCACACAGCAAACGCGTTGGCAAGGAATCCTTTTTCTCGCTTGTTTGTCACAGCGCAGCCCAGGAACAGGGGGGTATTTCCCTTTTTTGCCCCGTTGTTAGCCCCTGCGCATGTCCGATCCGTGCCCAAAATCCAAAAGAAAGCCTTCCATTTGGTTAAGACCGTTGGGAAAATGTGTACAGTAGTGATGAGCTCCTTTTAAAACCAACAAGGGAAAATCAACAAATCTTAGGCAAATGGAAGAAGCCAGGTACGTTTCCTCGGGCCAGCGGTGCTTTTTTTTTGGCGCGGCGCACTCCTCCCCGCAGAGATCCGCGCAGGTCTCGAAGTGCGCTCCAGCTGCTCCTGCGGTGAAGAGGGCCTCAGCAGCCAAGACGCGGCTTGGGGCGGTTTTCATTGACCTCAAGACACCCATAAAAACGGCGTCAGCCAAAGACAGCGAAACACCCTAAACCAAACCCTTCCATTTGCTTAAGACCTAACACGAAAAAAAAACTAGAGATTCACTTTAAAACCAACAGGGGAAAATAATTATATATGTATATCATATATATATATATATTCTTAAGCAAACGGAAGAACACCATGAAAAAACGGCGTCAGCCAAGGATCACAAAAACTTCCCAGAGGTAGTTTGTTTGCCTGTCTGCTTGCTTGGTGTGTTTGCATTTGTGCGTGTTGGCGCGTTTCTTCGATGCTGGTGTTTCTTTCTTGGTATTCCTCTACTTGTATCCTTTGTTTAGGGGCAAAAAGGACACCTGTTCCGGTTGGCCCCTTCTCAACTCGACCAGGACTTAACTCATGCTTCGGGCGCATAGGCCCGATCTCAGGAGGCTCAGTGTTCCAGGTGGTTGGTGTTCCTTTGAAATGTCGCCTTAACGGTTGAGAAACCATCGGACTCTCGTTTCCCCTCATGTGGATTCCTACTGATGGACGAAATCCTGCACCAGAAACAAAGCCACGGAAAACCAAAGTTTGTTGGACTTTACAGGGGAATCACCATGCTGGGCTGTCTGAGGTGGTGCGAAATGGATTTTGTCCATCCACAGTAGCGGGCTGAAGCAGCAAGCTGGAATACTAGGCTCCAAAACCCCAGGGGCTCATGGAACCCAGGAATTTCCCGTAGTCCCAAGATGCCCGGTGTCTGAAACCAAGCGCAAAAAGAAGATCTTCGAGTTCACCATCTGGGCATCTTGGAAATTGCCGGAGAAGGTCCAAGGCGCGTGAATGTTCAGGGACGCCTCACCTCCTGACCTGAGCGAGGTGATCAAAGAAGCAACTGCATCCAGCTCACGTCAGGATGGCGGGGGGGGGGGGGAGGGGGATCATTTTCGAACACCGATTTTGGATCATTTTCGAACACCGATGTCCTGGATCATTTTCGAACACAGAGTGGGTCATTTTCGAACACATGGGGGGGCTATCCTGCGGCACCCGTGGGGTGGGGTGGGGGGTGGGGTGGGGCAGTTACGTTCGCCTCTTACTGCGTGACCGTGCCACTGCGTACTGGGGGGGGGGGGGGGTGGGGGTGCGGTGGGGCAGTTACGTTCGCCTCTTACTGCGTGACCGTGCGACTGCATCTGGGGCTGAGGGAAGGGGGTAATTGCGATTGGCGTATTGGGGCTGGCGGGGGGGTGGGGCAGTTACGTTCGTCTCTTATTCGGGCCCGTGCAACTGCGCCCTGGGGCTGGGGGAAAAAATAGTAAAAGGAGAATTCAAAGAATTATTCTGTTACTATTTTTTCTCCATCAGCAACACAACAAACAGAAAACACAATCCAGAACAACAAGCAAACAAAATAAATAATCACAACCAGCAACAAAAATATTTAATCACAGCATACAACATTAAGTAATTCAAACAAGCATACCAACAAAACAACAAAAATAAAAACCATCAAAGAACACAAACTCAAACACACACATCAGCAAAAAGCAAAGCAACATACCAACAAAAAATATCAGAAGAGTATCAAACAAAATAAAAACAAACAGCCAAAGCACGAAAAAATCAAAAGAGCATACCAAGTCTAAACAACGCACTTTGAAAGAGGTAGGACAAACGGAAACTAAACTCCCCCTAATCCCCTAATTTTGGTTTTTCCCGTCGCATCCGCCACACGCTTCGCGCACATCGTCTTCATCAATCAGAGGCAAGTGGGTTGGGTGGGCAGGGTGTTTCTATGCATATGTACTGAATGGTGAGCTACAACTTGATTACTTGAACTCATAGCCCCTGCCGTGTCAAGCCCTTGCTATTAGCCTTCCTGTTATCCTTTGAGCTTCACCTTGCAATGGCTTCGCGCCTTCAGTTTCTTGTGAAGAATGGACTCGTCCGCCTCAACTATGTCAGGTGCGGAGAAATCCTTGACATGAATGAGCCCATTGAAGAATGGGCTAATCCCAAGGAGGTGAAGCCAACAGTTAATATGCTCAATTGCCTGCAGAAGGCTGAGCTCCTCACCATCCATTGCGCAGGTGGGCGTCCATCGGCCTGCGACATGTCCACACGGAAGGATGCCATCATTACCGACATCGTCCGCAACTGGGACGTCATCATTGATGCCATCGCTCACCGCTACAGTGAACCCCAAGAGTCAGAAAGCGAGCTTTCGGTGGATGAGACCGGCAACATCTCGCCCATGTCCGACCCTGATGCTACATATTACAATTTTTGGGAGCTCTCCGACGCCTACGTCAACGACGCCTCTGACTTTGAAGAGGACGAGCTTTGCAAGCAGTTTGATACTCAGAAGACTTCCTCCATCATCTTGAAGGTCAATGTCTTTGAGCCCAAGGGGGAAAAGAAGCTCTTCTCCCTGTTCCTCAGTGACGCCTACATCAGCTTTGCAGAGCTCAAAACCCTGATGGTGAACAAGATTTCCACCTTCAAGGGCGCTGACCCAGAGCACCATCTCCAGGAGACCGACTTCAAGCTCTCTTGCAACGGTGTGCCCGTCAGCGATGAGATGACCATTGCAAACCATCTGAGCTGGGGAAACAATGAGATTGACTTGTGCATCTCCCTTGTTCTTCGTGGGGGCGGAGGGTTGGTCATCAAGCACACGAACAAAGACAAGGGCATCATGGAGTTGAAGAAGCGTGCCAAGTTGTCAGCCCCTCCCAAGGAAGACATTGACGAAGCGGTCACCATGCCCCCGGAGTTTATCCAATATGTTGAGCACTACACTTCCAAAATCCAGCAGGTCAAAGTCCTCTTTGGTCAGGACATCCCTGTGTTGAAGTATGCCCTCAAAGCCATTTCCTCTCAGGACTTGGAAACATGCAGGGTCATCTTGAACACTCGCATTCGTGGAGGCCGTGGCGATGACAGCTATACCAAGTTCAAGCGCGCCATGTGCATCATCTACCCTCTGCTCACATCCATGGAGGAGAGCACTAAGCGCATCATGAATGACCTCAAGGACTTCCACCGGTTCTTTGTGGAGCGCTTCATTGAGACCTATGCCCAGCATGCTGATGGCATTACAAGGTTGGACACGGCGACTCTCTTGAACGAAGTCATTGCTGAGCTTGAGAACCGCCGTACCGGAGAAATTCCGCAATCCGTTCAGCAGACCTGCATCATCTGCTGATTGTCTCACTGAAAGAGCACAAACCTTGCATTTGGGGCTGTCCAAAAAGGGACAAAAACCATACACCAAAAGCGGTGTACGCATACACCAAAAGCGGTGTACGCATACACCAAAAGTGGAGTACGCATACACCAAAAGTGGTGTATGTCAAAAAGGGCACTTTTTTGCAGTGGTCAGCCCCATAATGCAATAGCTTTCCTATGTCATTGACTGCCCTCAGTCTCGTACAGCGTGTGGCGGTTTGATACACTGTTGCAAGATGTGCCAAAAAGGTTTCAAGCCAAGCCCGTATTGCACAACCGCTATTACTCTTTTGTTTTTCTCAACGCGACTTGCTTCTGCGCAGGTATTTCATTGACATCCTCAACTACACGACTGGTCTCTATCAGGTAAGGACTGGATGGGCTCGGTGTGTGGCTGGTTCTTTATTGGTGTGAGTGCGTGTGTGTTTGGGGGTCGTTAGGTTGCCCTTTCGGATTTCCCTCTGGGCGGTTTTTTGGGGTGTGGGTGTGTTTGGTTCTTTTCTGGGTGGGTGGGGGATATGTTTGATAGAATATACAAGGGGAAACTCTCGCCAATTTTTCCCTACCATGTTTGGCCATTGGCGAGAGTTTCCTGATATATCTATATGAATATTGGTGTTTTCTAAATTTGATAAACTATGGATTATCCCCTTAGAAATCAATACTTTTCAAATTTTAGAATTCCATTTTTTACTGTTTTGTCGTTGGATGAACCTAGAAATTTCAAGTTTCAAGCCCAACCCCAAACTCAAAAATCCTTAATCCGTCAAACTCACCAAGATTTCACAAATTAATTCGCTAGGTATTTTATATAGGTCGTCCTGTTTATGTATTGTTGGATTGTCACCCCATTTTTCCTTGGTGCCAGATGGAAGCCGTTGTGCTGTTTCAATATGTTTATTATTCCTGATGTTGCCACAATCCTTTTTACATAATTCTCTAGGTTTCCAAGTTGTAATGTTATTCCAGAGCCTAGTCCGTTTCCTGTAAGACATTCCATATTTACAGTAATCTACATCTTTAAAATCAAACTCATCCATAAACTCCTGATGTTTCAATAATCCAGTTTGTGGATTTCGATTACAAAATATTTAGGATTAAAATATTTGATAATCTCAATAGTTTTTAAGACAATATTATTTGCATATTCGATATTCCTAATTCCCCTAGTTTTTGCTATGCTGTATTCAGTGCATGGGGGACTACTCCAAATAAAATCAAAATGGTTCCTATCAAATTGTTTATAATCCCATTTCAAAATATCAGTATTTATATCAGCATTTTTCAAATCCAATGAAATAACATTGAAACCGAGCGACTTTGCAACAAGTCCAACACTGCCTGTTCCGCTAAACATCTCTAATAAGTTCATTATTAAAGATATTTAGATAATATTATCTATGAATAAAAATCCCTGTTTCCTCGTTAAAAACTAAACTATGTTTAGTTTTCAATGAGTAAATGCAACTTTATGAATAAAGTTGCGTTTCCTCGTCATAGTCAATTTGATAAAATGTCATAGTTGAAGCCTTCGGTTCTTTAATTTCTTTGTTATTAAGTTTGTTTAAATAAATATTTCTTTTATTTTTATATTCCCCATTGGTTCTATCTACTTCTTTACTTTGATAACTGTTTGTTAACTGGTTTCTTCTTTTCCATTTCTTGCAAGATTTCTAAAATATTCTTATTCTGTTCTAAAACCTTGTTCAGTTTTTTAACAATCTTTTCTAATCCTTCATCCATGTAAATATATACTAAATTATAAAACTAAACTTTTAAAACTAAATGTTGCAATTATGTTAAATCTACTCTTTAAATACTAATTTTTCATTATTTGTTTAACAGTTTCCTGTGTTTCCTTATCACCATTATCGGATGGAGTAACTCCCCTCCCAAAGCGAATAGCAATATTATGAACATCTGTTTCTAAGTTTAAATACTGTCTTTAGTTTTATCAATATTCATTTTCTTATCATTTCTACTTATTTTGAAACTTGTCGGAATACACGAACATTTACAGTTTCCTTTCTTTTGTATTTCTAATTCATTTTTCATTTCTAAGATTTTTTTACACATTGGACAAGCAAACTCAATAACTGATGTTTCTTTAACAATTTTTTCATCAGTTGAAGAAACAACTGGTTCAGTCTTATTCTTTTTCTTTTTTCCCATTTATATTAATATTCACATTTTTATTTTTGATATATTGTATAACAAACTTAATTAATTCTAAAACAAAATAACATATTTTTTTACATCTATTATTAGTTATAACAACTTGTTCTATATTCTCTACTTCATCTATTATATCAATATAATCTGAATAACTTCTATTCATATAAAATAATAAATATTAAATTATTTTCTAAATGTCTTTAATATTACTTTTATTATGCCTGATGTAAAACCAATTGATGAAATCAAATATGACTTTAAGCAAAGTAAGCACGAGGTCGTCCCTAAATTGCCGATGAGAGCTATGATTGTAGGTCCGTCTGGTTCTGGAAAATCAACTTTACTTGTATCAATGATACTTGATATTTATAGAGGAGCATTTGAAAGAGTTTTTATCTGGTCCCCATCTGTAAATTTGGATAGTATTTGGTTGCCTGTCAAAAAATACATTAAAGAAGGTTTGAAAGTAGATACTGATAAAGAACCGTGTTGGTGGGATGAGTTCAATGTTGAAGATTTAGAAAGAGTTATAGAAACTCAAAATAAAATAATTGAATACCAGAAAAAACAAGGAATGAAGAAGTTATTTAATATTTTGATAATTTTGGATGATGTATCTGATAATCCAGCAATAACAAGAAATAACAAATTGTTAAATTCTTTATTCTGTAGGGGACGTCATAGTGGAATATCAACGCTTGTCAGTCTTCAGAAATCATCAAGTGTCCCACCAATTATTAGAGTAAATATAAGTCATTTGTTTTATTATAAAGTTAGAAACTTCAAAGAGATAGAAATATTACAAGATGAATTATCAGCAATTGTTAGAAGTGATAATTTACTAGAAAGCAAGAAACTAATTTATAAAATATATGAGACTGCAACTGATGAACCGCATAGCTTTTTATATATTAACCTTCTCCAAAAAGACCCTAACCGTATCTTTATGAAAAACTTTTCACATTACTTGAAAATTACTAATTAAATAAATAAATATATTAATATTATATGATATTTTATGATTTACCATTAGATATTAAAAACATTGTATTATCTTATAATTTAGGTGATGTTAGATTATTAAAAATAAAAAATAATAATATTATTAAAAATTATATTAGTAAATTTAAACCAGTGTATAAGTCTTACAAATTAAAGAATTCACAGTATTTTGAAATTGATAATATCATTATGAAAAATATTATCAAAAACGGCATATCATATATTTTTAACTTAAGTGAGTTAGATAAATTACATCAAAAACATAAACCATTAAAATTATTAATTGAATATGATATATTTGTTACATCTACCTCATTTACTTTTTTTAATCATCTTCGTAATCGTACTTTAACATCAAATAATTTATTTGATATTTATTATTTTCTTAATAAAGACCTTTATAAAACTAATTTAGTGTATAGGGACAATGTGGCTAATTTTATTTCATTACAAGTGAAAAAAATAACTATTAAAGTCATCAATTAAGAAAGACAAAGTTTTATTAGTAAATCTTGTTCATATTTTTTTAATTAATAATGTTAATGAATCATAATAATATTATTAATTTAAATCAATGAAGCGTTACATAAATTCAACGCAGGTAATTTATATAATAGTTTGTCCGATTTTTGATTTTCTAACTTTTCTATTCTCGTTACACATTCTTGAATAGATTTTATTATTAAAGTATCCGCTCTCGTTTTTTCATCTACTCTTAAATTTTTGATGTCTTCCATACTGTTATTTTCTTCGTTTTTGCTTTGACCAATACCCATTATATATTATTATTTAGATTTTTCTTTTTTCAATTCCTTAATTTCTTTTTCAAGTTTATCTATTTTATCATTTAATTCTAATACTGCTTTATGAACCAACACGGGTAAAACTAAATAATTCAATCCTAAATACTCTTTATCTTTACATACAATATTTTCAAACTCTTTAGGAATTGCTTTTAATACTTCATCTGCGATATATCCTATATGAGTTTTACCCCCGTCATTTCTATCGTGTCTCTTAAACTTCTTTGGCTTAAATTTCTTAATAATATTCATACAGTTAGATTTGACATTGTCTATGTCATATTTCAACCGCGAATCAGATGAATCAACAAACGTTCCATTAATGGTTACTGTCGTTGCTGTTAAGTCTATATTAGTTCCTGTTGATGGTTCAAGTGTATTACATAACAATTTCTTCGTTCCTGCAACTGTTACATTTTCATTGAATGTTGATGAGGCATTATTTGTAAAACTTCCAGTATTTACTGTTGTTCCAAATGTCTTATCAATAGATAATAAAACTGAAGGTGTAGTTGAACTATCTGAAACTCTGAACGCCGTGTTTGACGTTCTGAATATTACATCAATTGTGGATAAATTAGTTCCATCATAATAAGTTGATATTTCACTTGTTCCCATTAAAATATCTGTTCCTGTTGTCATTGAAATATTATTCAAAAATGAAACCGTTGTTAAATCAAATGATTGAATTGTATTAGTTGCTAAAAAAGCATTTTGAACTGCCAAATTGGTATCAATAGTAACGAGTGTTCCACTGTTAGGCGCTATATGATTAGAACGAAGAGCTCCATTGGTTTTAACATAAACATCATCAGCAAATAAATTACCCATAAAATCAGCAGTAGCAGTATTAAAAGTCCATCCGCTAGTAATATTAACTGCTCCGACTATGTTAGACTGAACAGCGGGGTCTCCACAAATAAATCTAATTGAAGAATTAGCATCACTATTCCTCATATCAAAAGATGAAAAAGCACTAACATATCTATATAATTCACAGTTTGTATCAATTGTTAATTTACCATCAGTATCAATATTAACATTATCACAATTAACAGAAGCATTTGTATAAATATTACCTAAAATATCGATAGGCTTACTAAAAATAGTTTTATTCACTAATCCATCACACATCATAAACTGATTAGAAGCATTACTAACATCGCCAACACTAATGGCAACAAAATCATCATGAGACATATATAAACCTTCTATAGCATCGGGAGTATATCTTCGTATTGAACCATTATTATTAAAATTCAAATATGAACCATTGTTAAGATTTACTGCCTTGTCAGTTCCTATAAAATCAACTGCATCAGTAAATCTCGATTTTCCGGCACAGTTTAAAACATAACCGTTAACACCAACAGCACCTAAACCGAATCTATCCTTAACCCACACACGTCCAACATTAGCATCTCCTATTTGCGTTTCCCATTGACCTCCTGCGCTACTCATCCACATTCTGCCATCTCTATTAATATTGAACTCTCTATTAAACATTTGAAAAGTCATTTGCAAACCTAAATTAGGCGAAGGTGTAGTACTAAACTTATTACATATTATACTTCCCGTAGTCAACATATTTAAATTACTGTGTAAAGTTGTATTATCACTAAAATTAATAGCACTTGCTACTGATTGAGTGTTAGTATCTATTTTATCTAACTTTTGTCCTAATGATGTATCCTGTGAATGATTACTAGTAATTATTGAATTAATTGTATTTGTATTTCCTGTTATTAATCCACTTAATCCATCTGATTGTAAAACATATCTAGCATCAGAACCTGCTATATTTAAAATAGAAGAACAAGAAAATAAACCTGATACTTGTAAATTAGATAATATTGTAGTATTATGATTTAATATTATTTTATCATTTTGAAAAGTTGAAGAATTATTAATTTCTACATCTCCAAAACCTCTTTGATTCAAAAACATAGTTGCTCCACTTAAATTTCCATAAACATAACTATCAAAATAATTATTATACATTTCAAAGAAATTATTATAATTTCCAAATTCTGCTATTTTGAAAGTTGCAGTAGTTGTTATATTATGTATTAATGTATTATTTAATATTGATGTATTTAACTTTTCTGATAATAAATTATTAGTTGTTATTTTATTATAATAATCTGCTTCATTAAATGAACCTGTTTGTAATTGAGATATTAAATGGGAATTTGATGAAATATTATTAAAATTAGTTGTTACAGTAGAATTCAAATTATTTATTAAATGTGTATTTGATGAAGTATTATTAATATTTGTATTTATTAAAGTGGTGTTTGAAGAAATATTATTAAAATTTGTATTAATTAAATTAGTATTAGAACTAATATTATTAAAATTAGTCGTTATAGTAGAATTTAAATTATTTATTAAATGTGTATTTGATGAAATATTATTAAAATTTGTATTTGAAGTTATTGTCAGATTACCTATTAAAAATGTATTTGATGAAACATTAACTAAATTACTTGCTATTGTTGCTGTATTATTCATAATAAAATAAGCATTTGAACTAATATTATTTGATAATACATTAACTTCTGTTTTGTTATATGATTGAGTTATATCATAAAAATTAGCGTCAACCTGTGCTTTTGTGTAAGTATCTACTTGGTCTGCTTTATTGTTGAGTAAATCAATTATATCTGTTTGACTGGCGTATATGGTCTTTATATCTTGTATTCCTGTATCATTTATTTCGCTAATTGTGTGCGCTACAACATTCTCAAAGTTTGTTAAATTTATTGAAGGCATTATATATTAATAGTAGAAAATGATAATATTTATTTATTTTAATATTATCATTTTTACTTATATTTAATCAAGTATCTGCACTCCGGCGTCTCTAATGGATAATATTTGTTCTGATACTAACGTTATATATATTGTATCTGGCATAAAGCTTACGTCCATACTTCCAATAGGTTTGACACGAATTAGAAGCTGTTGCCCGGCTTTCGTGTTTATTCCAGTATATGAACTATCGGGAACCTTCTCCATATTCATAGCAAAGATGAACTTGTCGGTTTTATATTGGTTAAATTCAATAGATAAATGATGTTGATGAAATAAAGGTAAATTCAATGCCTTTCGCAAATAATAGAAAGCTTGCGTTAAGCTTTTACAAGGATACTCAGGAAATAATTTTGAACCTAATTGAAGTTGAAATTCTAAGTCATTGTCAGGGTTATAGTTTCCATGAGTAGAAAAGGTTGTTCTTGTCGATGGATGGTAAAACCTGTTGTATTCCTTATGAACTTCAGTTGCTCCTCCCGTGGCATCTGCTTTATAGAAGGTGATAAATGTGGCAGTGAGTTTCGACACAGAACGAACAACAGTAGTGTTTATTGTTGCTTGACCAACAACTGAATTAGACTGACAAATGTAAGTATTATATGTGATAGGTAATTCTTTTCCATCAAGTAGATGAGCGACATATTTATTGTGGAGGTCATTGTCCAAACTTATTACATCGCATTGAAGGAAGCAATTATTAAGTTCGAATTCACCGCTTGTGCTTTGATGTGTGTTAGGCGCACTCTCACTGGCGGGGAAATCAGTGGAAACATCAGGTGTAACAATACAATCGGTGAAATTACTGACAAGTTCAAGTTCTAAAACGAGAGGACACGCTTTTAATGGAATATACTTAAACTGGTTAAACAAACCAAGCATAGGTTTAAATCCAACAACCATTTCAGACGTAAAGCCCGGGATTGTTTGAGCATTATAAGTTTTTCCAATAGTGCCAGTTGTAGGGTCAGCAAAACGTTGTGCCAAATCGTCATCGTATCTATAACCAAAACTTTGCGCGTCTTCATTGTCCCTTGCTCCTTTTGACATCAAATAACTCATCATATGATGGTTTCTATTGTAGTAGTCAATGTCTTCAACAAGTTGATTACCGGCAATTAATCTTGCCCTTCTGAAAAAGCAGTAAGCAGGAGATAGAGGTCGTAACCGTTTGTTGCTTGTATTTTCCTTGTTCGAAACATTGAAAAACACCATTACCGATTGAGGGTCTAACCAACTATTATCTTCGGCATTCAAAGCGATTTTCAAAACACGATTTCCAGACGAAGGTTTATAGATATTTGAACCAGACGGGAAGAACGAAACGCTACGACGCTCATTTATATAACTTGCACCTTTGTTTAATTTGAATGAGAGGTTGTCAATTAGAATATCTTCAGCACTAAAAGTTTCCATTGCTATATATAATTTAATTTAGAAATAATTTAAACTAAACTAAATTGATAAATTTATACATTTATTAATTTCTAAAACATAATTAATAATTATGTTTTACAAATTGATGAAATTGTAATTTCATTAATTTCTAAAAAATATATTTTTTACAAATTGAATAATTTCGTATAATCCTTTTGATTAGAGTTATTATTTTTAAATATTTTCATTTTCTTTTTCTTAATCTTATCTTCAACTGGATTATTCCCTTTTTCTTTCTCCATTACTAATTCTCTAATTTCTTCATATGAACTTTTCTTATACTTTTTATTTTCATTCTTAATCATATCATCTGTTGTTTCATTGTCATATTTCTTATGTTGTATCATAATAATAATATGAAAATAGTTTTGCGTTTTTTCTTTTTACTATTTCATCAAGGTCTGATTGAGTGTGATTACAATTGTTAGTGTTGTCATTGATGAGGACATAACCATTTATATATTTTGGTACAATCATATTATAAATTGAAGTAATCCAGTTATACTCAATATAGTCAGGTCTAACTCTGACACTCCTAATAATGAAACACCCACACTGACATTTTACATGTGTTCGTTTATTATCTCTATTTAAATCCCTTAATCTTTCTACAAGTGTTAATGGTTTAAAGTTTGTTTCACTTTCTGTCAAGTTTTCTTTTAACTGATTATACATATATAATATTATATAGCTATATATTTAAGTACTTATTTAACTATATTATCTCCTTTACCGGTTCATTGCTTCTTGAAACATCTTTACCTTGGTCTCCATATCCAGTTATGTAATCGTGGTTAGTAAATGGATTTAATGAACCAGTATAAACAGTTATAGCGCCACGGTCAGCAATACTGACAGGGTCTAAGATACTTCTAAAATTAATATAATCATCGGTAATTTTAGACCTTCGCGATATAAACGGCGCTCCATAAGTGGTTAAAGTTAATTCTCTTTCAGGGTAATCTTTTGTTATCTGTGCCCCTACACTTGAACCGAGACTATGTGTTATAAGATGTTTAACTTCATTGTTTTCATCCAATGCTGTTGATGTGTCTTTATATCGTTGTGAATATTTAGTCATTTTAAAGGGAAGTCCTACATCTGCCAGAATGTCATTAACAGCACCTCCAAACGTTCCTTTTCCAAATGTACCGCTTACATACATTTTATCACCATCAATATAAAAACCTTTACCATTACCATAAGCTTTACTTAATCCTTGTGCATCAGTTAAATTTGAATTAGGATAATAACTATTTAACATTTTGTCAGTTTGTTTCATAACATTAGTTATTTTAGTTGTTTTCTTATAAGGTTGATAATGTTTAATTTTCCCATGCTTCATTTCATAAATTAACTTTTTATTATTAATCATATATTTAAAGTTATAAATTAATTTCTCAATTAATTAATAATGCTTACATATAAAAAAGTTTATATTGACAGCGCTCATAGGATTAGAGGCACATCATCAAATTTTAGAGTTGAATTGCCGGAAACATTACAAACAGACAACGGGGTTCATTGCTACATTCACGAAGTAACATTACCTAACTCGTGGTATTCAATACAGTCAGGATTAAATAATATACTATACTTTTATTCTTCTCCGTTAGTTCCAGATGAAGATAATACAAATGTTCATTGGATTGCTGTTGCATTGGCAGAAGGAGTTTATACTGGCACAGAACTGGCAACAGAATTAAAATCAAAAATTAACGGTATTGTTGATAATGTTAATTTCTCAAATACTTATGAAGTTACTTACAGTGTAAAAACTAATAAAATCACGATTTCTTCAAACTATGCCGATAGACAATTTGCAGTATTAACTGATGAACAAATGAAGATAATATATGAAAGTTATATTTGGATTGGAAGTTTTGATGCTAATGATTTAAAGTCTGTTAATGAAGTTTTAGGAAATTATCAAATGAATGTTTATCAATATGGCAATGCTTATGTTTCTGGTTTCGTTAATCTTCAACCCATTAGAAATATTTATATTCATTCTTCTCAGTTGTCTAATTATAATCAAGTAAATTTAAGAACGGGAGATAGTACAGTTGTTAAGAAAGTGCCAGTCACAGCGCCACATGCGGGAATTATTTTTGATGGTGACGGAGTAAATGCTTTGGACTATTTAGATGTATCTAATAGAACCTTTAAACAATTGGATTTTTGGATTTCTAATTCAGCAGGGAATGAAATTAATTTGAATGGAGTTAATTGTAGTTTTAGTCTCCTTTTCGTAAAAAGTGACATTATTTGATAATGAAATTGTAATATCAAATGTCAAAAACTTAGAATAATATATAGATTTTCCATATGGAAAATCTATATATATATATTATGTCAAGTATTGAGGTAGTAGATGTTAATAATGAAACTAAAACAGAAGAAGCACCTGTTAATAATGAAGTCGTTGAACAAAATGAAACAGTTAATGAAGAACCAACGCCAGAAGAAGTTAAACCTGAAGAAGTTATTCCTGAACCAAAAGCGAAAGCAAAAGCATTACCAAGAACTAAAAAAGAAGTTGAATTAGTAGAATGTGAACAATGCTCTAAAAAGATGACATTGAAAAGTTTGAGACACTCACATCCTAAAAATTGTAAGGGAGCACCTACTGAGTTATTACCAGTCAATCCACAAAAGAATATTAGAAAGATAAAACCTGAAGTAAAAGAAGAAATTAAGAATGAGATTAAACAAGAAGTGATTAAAGAAACTATTAAGAAACCCACGGCAACAGAATTATTAAGCCAACATTATGAAGAACTTAAACAAAAGAAAAAACAAGATAAACAAGAAAAAATAAACAAATTATCTTCATCAATGTTTTAAATAATAATCTAATTATATTATATATTAATCATGCTTATGAGAAGTCATAGAAATGTAGAATTTAAAAGGGCGCCACAAGTAGAACGTCATTATAATGTTTCAGATTTATGGGGAGTTGCTTCAAGAATGAATTATTTTAAACAGTTGAAGGAAACACTGGAAGCGAGACAATCACAAGGAGCATTAATAAAGTATAGAAATGATTTAGCTGAAAGCAACAGAACCGAAAGTTACAGAAAGGAATTAGACAGAATAAGAAAAATATTAGTCAACACACGGTCACCAGACGGAATACAAACGAAGGAACAACTAACTGTAAGAAAGAAGCATTTAGAAGAAATGATTAAGAATATCTCTGATTAATTTATTTTTCTAAATAATTAATATACTATGATTAAATCAATTAGTAGATTGAATACAGTAGGACCGGTAAAAGTAGGGTCATTGAAATCACAACTACATTTGAGACCTTCTTATGATGAATTGTTAAAAGAAACGTTGGTAGGAGATGAGAACCGTCCATCAATTGAAAATGTGATAGACAGAAAAGCGACAAGATACAGATTAAACCAATACGGTAGTCAGTTTGATAATAAGGACGTCTTAGACATTCAAAAGAAACAAGAACTAGACCGGAGAGGAGAAGTTATGAAAGGAGCAATGTCGGACGATGGTAGTGTAAGAGCTAAACTTAATGATGAATTGAAACTTGCTGACACACTGAAACAACACCAGTCTTTCATTCAAGAAGGATTGGCGGAAACAAACAAACAGAAAGAAGAACTTGCTGAACGAATGAGACGTTGGAGAGAACAACACGAAGAAATGGCAAGTGCTGTTTCAAAGAGTTCATATCCTGCCGGTGTAGAAGTTCATTCAATGGTGTCCGCTGATGAAATGCCAGAATTAGAACCATTAGAGGAAGGCGAAGAAGAAGATGAACGAGAAGACGACCCAGTTGTTGAAGTAGAATCAAAAGCAGAAGACGCTTATGGTTACAACGAGTTTAAGAAAAGAGCGTCTGAACTAACACCCGCTTATCTTGCAAGCAGACCAGAAGAGATGAAAACAGTCATGGACAAACTGAAAGGATTTAGAAAGATTAAAGACAGTGTTCATGAAGAATTCACTGAGTTATATAATGCTTTAATTAATAGCGATGGTGATTTTATCAAGAAGGAACACAGATTGAAATTAGTAAGGTTTTACAATGATAAAGTGTATTACTCAGTTTTCCACCCACGACCTAAGGAAAAAGAAGATAGTCCAACCGTGATGGATGGTTCGGTTAAAGAAATACCAGCGGAAGTTTAATAAAATATATAATATTTAATATGACTAATAAATATTATGGATTACGCCGACGCCCTACTTTTGAAGAAATGCTAAAGGAAGCGATGACGCACAGATTAAAAATTGAAATCATCCCCGAAAGACAGGTAATTGACTTGTCAATCAACAATATAGATTTTGACGATTTTGACCTTTCAAAATACGATAGGAGACTACGGTTGAATGCTAGGGTTCAAACTGATAAACAAGTTCTTCAACACGAATTGTTCCCTGATATGTTTGATGAAGTAGCGCCAACATCACAGTTATATGAAAACAACGAGGCAGACGCACAAACAACACGATATATAGCAAAAGATTTTACTGATGAAATTTATAGTAATGCAATTTGAACCAAAAGATGAACCAAAAGATGAACCAAAAGATGAACCAAAAGATGAAAAGCAGGAAGATTTACAAAGTCTTCATTTAACATCATCATCGTCATCAGCATCAACCGAAAAAGATAAGAAAGAGGAAAGCCGAGAAATAAAATCGTTAAGAAACATATTTTTAGGTGGAGAAGACAAGAGCGTATTTGAACTATTCAAACGTGACAAGAAGACATCCACACCATCAGAACAATCAAGGGAACAGGAAGAAGAACAACCAAGGGCATCATTCTGGTCAAGACGACAGGTAGAAGCAAGAAGCAGAAGCCACTCACCAGAAGAAAGAGCAAGAGATAATCAAATGAACAGAAGACAATTAGAAACAAGAAGCAGGAGCAACTCACCCCAAGAAATAGCAAGAGGTAGTGAATGGACGAGGGAACAAATGGAAACAAGAAGCAGGAGTAGAAGCCCAGAAAGCATAAATACAAAAAGTAGCCGAGGCAAGAAGAAAAAATAATACAAGAATTTGTAAAAATGCCTTAAAGAAATAACGACTTTATTATATAAGTTAAATGCCATTCTATAGCAGACACTCAGATGATGGAAGCGATAGATTGTTAGGAGGAATACATGATGAAGATGATTATAATGACTTTATGAATATGTTATTTATGAATAGTAGTTTTGCTGATGACATTGAAAGACATTATAAAAGTTCAGATGCTGATGTGTTGCCAAGTCCTACTGATAGCGAAGAAACAAAAGAAAATAAAGAGAAACAATATCAAAAGGATTATCATAAAAAATACTTTCAAGAAAAACTTAATAAACCTTATACATGTAATATTTGTGGGAAATCAATGGCCAACAGTTCTAACAAATCAAGACATGAGAAAAGTAAAAAGTGTCAGAGTGCTAAACATAAAGTCTAATTGGATAATATTAATTTAATTTTAATGAAAATAATCCAATTTCAATATATGAGTAAACTAAGTAATGAGGAGATAATGAGCAATCTGTATTATGACCTTGAGACAGGATATGGTTCTAAACAAAGCGTATACAATCAAGCAAAAGAGAAAGGAGCAAGTGTAACATTAGAAGAAGTGGCAAAGTGGTTGAAGAAGCAACCTAACAAGCAAATAAAGCCGTATCAGAATTATAACAGTTTCTTAGTGCCTTATGCCAGAGCAGAATTTCAAATAGATATTATGGATATGAAAATATTTAAGAAAGAAGATGAAGAACGCTATGCATTGATTGTAATAGATGCTTTCAGTAAATTAGGTTTTGTGTATCCAATGTTTCAAAGAGACAGTCCAAATGTTTTGAAAGGGTTTGAAAGAAGCATTTAAAGTTATGGGTGAGCCTGTGGAAATCTTTTCTGATGATGATGGAGCATTTAAAGCAGAAGTAAAGAAATATTTAGATGATTTAGGTATAATACATAAAACAACGCTAACACATGCCAATATTGTGGAGAGATTATTAGAACGATGAAAAAAGGAATAGGAGACAGAATACACTTTACTAAAGGTAGATGGACTGATATGTTGAAACCTACATTAAAGAAATATAATAGCGCTATTCACTCATCAACTGGAATGAAACCAAATGAAGCGCATGATGATGACAACAGAGCAAATGTAAAAGCAAACCTTACACTGAAGCAAAAGCATATGAGAAAATATCCTAAATTATCTGTTTCAGACACAGTGAAAATATACCAAAAAGGAAAAGGTAATTATACATCGAGGAAAGAGACCAACCCAAAGTGGACAGAAAGGAAATACAAAATAGAAAGGATAGAAAAAGATATGACACTTCAAACTTACTATGTATTAGAAGGTTTGAAGAGACATTATTTGCGTCATGAATTATTGTTAATTGAAAATTAAAAATAATAATTTATACTAATCTTTGATATAGTTGTTTAGTTCTTAGAATTTTGTGACTTTAAAAAGACTTAAAGAGAAAACCATAAATTAAATTATATAGTTAATAATATGAATAGAGATTTACCGCCAGATGAAAACACTAAAATAGTTAAGTATCTTCTTAAAGAAAATTTAGGAGAATACAAAGTAAATAATAAAGGTAAAAAACTTAAAACCATAATTATAGGAAACAACCAGTATAGATATAATCCAGAAAAACCAATAAGCAATAGATTGAGTAAGAGACTTGAAGCAGTAAAGAAAACTAATGACTACAAAGCAAATCAAATCAGAGAAAGAGTAGGAGCAAGAACGGTTTTAAAACATGCTATTAAGAAAAAAGCAGTAATAACAGAAGAAAGAAGCGCCTTTAGAGCATATGCCAACGCCTACACAATTTCAAACATTCATTTAAAAGAGTTGAACGGATTGACTTATTTTAATTATCAATTTGACAAACTTAATGAATACTTGAAAGAGAATAGAGGAATGAAACTTAATGCTACAATAAATATGAAAGTTATGAACTTATTTGATGAGGAGAGAAACGTAACAGTTAGGACAAGGTCGTACACTATTGTAAATGAAGAGGATTTAAGGAATGCTTTGAAAAGAATGAGACCTGATGTTGAAACAAGAATTTTAGATATGGCTTTGTATCAGTCAGGATTAATAATTAGCAATATTAATAATATTCATATCATGTATAATAAATATAATCCGACTAGAGCTGGCAAATATATTGAACTTCCAGAATGGATTAAAAAGAAAAAGGCATGTATCAATATTAAAAATCAAGATGACAAGTGTTTTAAATATTCTATTGAGTGTGGATATTGTAAAATTTGTGATAAAGCACACCCTGAAAAGATGTTTCATTACAAGAAGATAGAAAGTGATTTGATTTTTGATGGTGTGAGTTTTCCTGCTAATAATAATGATATAGATATATTTGAAGAAAATAATAAATCAATATCCATTAATGTTTATGAAATTGATGATAATGAACAAATTGTTATTAGTAGAAAATTGAAAAATACAGATGCTTCTTTTCATTTTGATTTATTAAGAGTTGATGATGAGGATTGCAGTCATTATGTGTATATAAAAAGTTTGAGCAGACTTATTAATAATCAAAAAAGTAATCATAATGGTAAGTCCTATTTTTGTAAATATTGTAATCATGGATTTAGAAATGAAGAATTATTAAATAAACATTATGATAGTGGATGCATGGAAGTTGATGGTCAACAAATAGTAATGCCTAAGCCTTATGAGAAAGTTAGTTTTAAGCATCACTTCAAAAAGTTAAGATGTCCTTTTGTTGTATATGCTGATTTTGAATGTTTGACAGAGGAACTGAAAAAACCTGATGAAGATGAAGATAAAAACACTTTTTCTTATCAAGAGCATAAACCATGTGGTTTTATGCTTAATATGGTTAATGCTGTTGATAATACAAATTATGAATTTATGTATCGTGGTAAAGATGCTGTTGATGTGTTTTGTCAAAAACTTAATGAGATTAGGGCAGAAGTAAAGGAGAAGATGGGAGAAAACGAAAAAATAGACATGACTGATGAAGACAAAGAAGATTTTAAAAATGCTAAAAACTGCTTTATTTGTGGAGATAAGTTTAGAATGAACTATAAGAATGCCAAGGAAGCAGAGAAATATAGAAAAGTTAGAGACCATTGTCATTTTACAGGTAAGTATAGAGGTTGTGCTCATAATGTTTGCAATCTTAATTTTTGTAATAGATATTTTAAAATTCCAGTATTCTTCCATAACATGAAAAATTATGATGGCCATTTGATTATTCAAAATGCGGATAAATTAAGTAACAACAATAAAATAGGTGTCATCGCTCAGAACAGTGAAAAATTTATTAATATCAGTTTTGAAAGTTTGAGTGTTAAAGACACTTTTGGGTTTTTAACTGCTTCATTAGATAAGTTAGTTTCAATGAGTAAGTATGATAATACAGATGAAGAAGATAAAAGTAAATGGTTATTGCGTGAAGACTGGAAAGATAATTTTAGGTTCAGTAGTAAAAATGATTTGATTAAGAGTGAGAAATGTCTAGATTTATTAACTGATAAAGGCGTTTATCCTTATGACTACATGAATTCATTTGATAAATTTGATGATGAGCAATTACCGAGTAAGGATGATTTTTATAGTCAGTTGAGTGAAGAAGGTATAAGTGTTAACGACTATGAAAGGGCAAAAATTATATGGAAGCATTTCGACATTAAGAATATGGGTGAATACCATGATTTATATTTGAAAACTGATGTATTATTATTGACTGACATTTTCGAAAATTTTAGAGATGTATGTATGAAATATTATGGATTGGACCCTGCTTATTATTATACATTGCCTAACTTTGCTTTTGATGCTATGCTTAAAATGACTGGTGTAGAGATTGATTTAATATATGACCAAGAAATGTATGAAATGATAGAAGCGGGACTTAGAGGCGGGATGTGTATGGTTTCTACTAAAAAAGTTGAAGCAAATAATAAATACATGGGAGAAGAATATGATAAAAATAAAGAAAGTAGTTATATTAACTATTTTGATGCTAATAATTTGTACGGGTTAAGCATGATACAAAAACTGCCATATAAAAATCTAAAATGGGATGATACATTAAAAGAAGAAGACATTATTAATTATAAGAATAATAATATTGGATATATTCTAGAAGTGGATTTAGAATATCCTAAAGAATTACACGATTTACACAATGACTATCCAATGGCACCTGAGGTTATGAATGTTAAAGCCAACATGCTGTCAGATAAACAAATTGAAATTTATGAATTTTTAAATCATAAAAAACCTACGGATGAGAAAACAAATAAATTAGTATTGAATTTAAATGATAAAGAAAAATATGTAATCCATATAAGAACCTTACAATTTTATTTGAAGCAAGGGTTAAAACTTAAGAAAATTCATAGAGCAATTAAATTTGAACAAAAAGAAGTTTTAAAACCTTACATTGAGTTTAACACTGAGAAGAGGAAGAATGCTAGAAATGATTTTGAGAAAGATGTTTACAAATTGATGAACAATGCCATATTTGGAAAAACAATGGAGGATAAGCGAAAACATTTAGACTTTGAAGTTGTGAGTGATGAAACTAGATATATGAAGTGTGTAAGTAATCCTAACTTCAAACATAGTCATATCATTAATGAAAATTTGGTTGGAGTTGAAAAGCAATATACAAAGTTGAAACTAGACAAACCTATATTTATTGGGATGAGTATTTTAGATTTGAGTAAGCAACACATGTATAAATTTTATTATGACGTTATGAAGCCTAAATATGGAGATAATATTAAAATGGTATATACTGATACTGATAGTTTTGTATTTCATACTAAAACCAATGACATTTATGAAGACCTGAATACAATTAAAAAAGAATTAGATTTTTCAGATTATCCTAAGGAACATAAATGTTATGATGATAATAACAAGAAAGTATTAGGTAAATTTAAGGATGAATTAAAAAGTAAAATAATAACAGGGTTTATAGCTCTTCGTCCTAAATGCTATGCTTACTCAGTTTATGGTGATGATAAAAGAATATAAGAAATGTAAGGGCATAGCAAAAGGCACAGTAAGACGTCAAATGAAATATGAAGAGTTTGAGACGGTTTTAAAAACTAATGAGGTTATACATAAGTCATTTAATAGTATTAGAAGTAAAAACCACAGAATTTTTAGTATAACAACTAAAAAAAATGCTCTTAGTAGTTATGAAAACAAAAAATATTGGATAAATAATATAAACTCACTTGCTTACGGCCATTATAAAATAAATTCTTTGAAAACGACTTAAAGAAATATTGACTTAATATATTATAATAGAAATGGTTGAATTACTAAAGAGCAAGAAGAAATTATTAATGACTTTTTGAATAAAATAAAAGTTAATGACATTATCAGTAGTTGTAAATGTAAACTAATAAATGAAAAAACTGGACTAACTAAGTTAAATTTACCTATTCCAATTGTTAAAAACATTTGTGATTTTAATTATGTTGAATGCGAGAAATGTGTTTTATTAAGAAATGCAAAGCAAGTTTTACATAAAAGTAATTTACATTCAACATTGAGACAATGTATTTATGATAAATACAAATTGGAATTTGAAGAAAATACATTTCTCAATGATGACTCATCATTAAGAACATATTGTTTTATAAAGTTAAATACATTTCCTACATATGAAAAAGTGAAAAAATATATACTGCAAGATAACGAAACATATATTTTAAAATTTTATAATGATATTAAATATTACTACGAAAAATCATATGAAGTTAGTTATGGTGGCAAAACTGGAACAACAAGACCAATTGAAGAATTTAATAATAAAATGATATTTAAATTTATTGATGAGTATGATTTATCAAATAATAAAATTGAAAATGATTGCAAGGAAACATTTTTAAACTACATAAAACAAAGAAACCAAGAATTGAAAATCATAATTGATAAAATATGTGATTATATTAAGGATGAACAGAAGAACAATATAATAGGTAAATTAATATATGGTGATGTGATAAATGATATTAAAAGTGTTTTAGGAAACTGGGGCATAGATTTTTGCATTTATGATTTTGCTGATAGAAAATATCCATTTAAAAATAATAAACAGAACTTTAAACAAATACCAAAGATTACAAAGGAATATTTAAATACTAATGACTTTGATTAAAACCATACTATAATAATAACATGTAAAATCTTATATGTTATAATTATACTGTACTTATAGTTTGTAAAGATTAAAATATTTTATTTTTCTTGATTTGGCTGACTCTTTCAAAGTGCGTTGTTTGAACTTGGTATGCTCTTTTGATTTTTTCGTGCTTTGGCTGTTTGTTTTTAGTTTGTTTGATACTATTCTGATATTTTTTGTTGGTATGTTGCTTTGTTTTTTGCTGATGTGTGTGTTTGAGTTTGGGTTCTTTGATGGTTTTTATTTTTGTTGTTTTGTTGGTATGCTTGTTTGAATTATTTAATGTTTTATGCTGTGATTAAATATGTTTGTTGCTGGTTGTGATTATTTATTTTGTTTGCTTGTTGTTCTGGATTGTGTTTTCTGTTTGTTGTGTTGCTGATGGAGAAAAAATAGTAAAAGAATAATTCTTTGAATTCTCCTTTTACTATTTTTGGGGGAAGGGGGCAACCAGGAGGCTCCGAGTCCCAAGTTACGAGCTAAGATGTCCTCGGCGACTTGCGCTCGTTGGCCCCCGTAAAGCCGTGAAAACTCGGCCTAACGGCCGTAAAAACTCATGCGGGAAACTGAAAGGCCCGTTACTACTCCGTGAAAAAGCCGTGAAAACTCGTGAAATTTCAAACTCTGAGTTATCTTGTCCTCGCGACACAAAAAAACATCCTTAGCTCATACGGCCTAAGCAACTTGCGAATCGGAGCCTCCTGGAATTGTGATCGCCGCTTACTGCGTGGCGGCGCAACTGCGTATTGGGGCTGGGGCGGGGGGCGGGGTGGGGCAGTTAAATTGCTGCGTGACCGTGCGACTGCGTCCTGGGGCTGGGGGGGATGGGGTGGGGCAGTTACGTTCGCCTCTTACTGCGTGACCGTGCGACTGCGCTCTGGTGGTGATGGTGGTGTTGTTGGTAGTGATGATGACGATGTTGATGATGCTGGTCATGATGATGATGATGATGATGATGATGATGTTGACGATGTTGATGATGATGATGATGATGATGACGGTGATGATGTTGATGATGATGGGGGTGAGGATGTCGATGGCGATGACTTTGATGATGTCGATGATTGTGGTGATGTCGACGTTAATGTTGATAATGGTGATGGTGTTGATGTTGACGATGTTGATGATGATGTTGACGATGATGATGTTGATGATGATGATGATGCTGATAATGGTGATGATGATGGTGATGATGATGATGATGGTGATGATGGCGATGTTGACGGTGTTGTTGATGATGATGATGATGATGATGAAGATGTTGGTGGTGATGTTGATAATGGTGATGATGATGTTGGTGGTTCGGGCTTTGTGGGGGGGGGGGGGGGGGGGTGGAGATCTCCAACTCACACTTTAGGCTGTTTTTTCTCCCCTTTTTTTTCCGGGGGGGGGGGGGGAAGACAGGCAACTCATACTTTTGGAAGGGGGCCCCGAGCTTCTGGGGGGAAGAAGACCAGCAACTCACACTTTAGCAGTAGCACGGGCCAGGATGGGGCGTCAAGAGTCTGTACGCAGGCCATTAGTGTCATGGCTCCTGTAAAAGGAAACTGCCACAATTGTCCAAAAAGGTTGATGAAAAGCCCTGACAGACAACCTCAAATCAAACACTATTTTGATTTTGGCCATGCCACATACCTTGCTCTGATCGCAGGGTTCCTTTCGAACCTTCCCAATTCCCCTCCTGACAAAACAGAAGCTCCTGATCAGCTCACTTCGCCTCGTGGATCGGCCTCAGTATTTCAAAGCCTTCTGTTTAACCAGCCTGGTCTTCCTCAAAAGCTTATACCCTCCCACCAGCTAACATGCAAGTGCACAGACCCCTGCGGAAAGACTACTTTCCTCTTGGAAAGGGCCTTTCTGCACTTCCATGTTAGTTGGTGGGAGGGTAAGTCCAAGAACTCAGGGAGGGAGGGAGTTTGTTGGTTTTCGGGGACATTGAAAGGGTTCCCCACGTCTATCTTCGCCCAAACCTTTCTTGCAGACTTATCACATATTCAGGGTGTCATATGTGGGCAACCCTATGTCAACCCTACGTCAAAACAAAAAGAAACAACTATTGGAGGGGCCTCCAGGAATTTCCGCATACAATTGCAGCTTATTCTAGTACCGGAAAAAAGAAAAAAGTGAAATGGAGGGACCCCATGTTCCCTGTGATAAACCCCGCACTCTCCGAGGTGCAATGTAGCCTTGAGCTGGCACCCTGCCCGCAAAGGCCCCGCCTGGTACGATTGCGCAAAAGACGCAGCGGCAAGTGGTGTCGAAATTACCTGCTTCCCCTACAAAACGTGCAACAAATGAACAAAGCTTGCCCAGCTTCTGTTGGGAGATTCAATTTGTGAGTGGTCACATGTCCTTAAATGGGTGTGGCTCAAAAATACGGGTTCGTAATGGAAGCCTGGTGAATGGAAAAGTAGGCTGAAACCTGCATTCCCCTGGCTCTTAAACTTTGAGCCAGACCCAAATGAAGACTAAAGCAAATTCTCAAGTGGGTTTCTTCGTGAGGGCCCTCAAGTGTCCAAGTTTCCCAAAACTGAAAACTGTCCAATTGTGGACAAATCGACTTCGCACCAGTTGGTAATGTTCACCGTGTTTTTCTCCAACGAGTATTCATAAGGTCAACTGGTGTTGAATGCTGGGTAAATTATCTAGCTGGTGCAGGATTCTATACGGACAAAATCCTGCAGTTGGGTTCGAGGATAATTCACCTATCGAAGCTGAACCCACAGTATAAGTTTAACTGGCTCTGCAAACCCCAACAGAATCAAAATCATCACCCAAGTTTGGGGGTGATATGGAGTGATCAAACCCAACTGGCGCTTGTTTAAGAGCAACTCACTTTCCCTTTGGGAAAATAGACGATCCTGGCAAATGGACAACCCATCTAAACCAGTGGAACCCATCGATTTCTTCCAAGCAAACTCACCTAAGGACGCCTCTGGGCCTATTGTCGCACTTCCGAGGGGTCAAGAACAAGTCGCCGATTCTTCTTGTTGTTTGCCGCTCAAAAGGTAAAGTAGCCAAACAAACCCAACACTAAAAGATCCAGACCCAAAAAGTGGCCACTAAACTTCGAAAACGCTAAAAGGTACAAAAAGGTACAAACCCAAAAACTAATTTGTTTTTGTTTGCCACTAAACTAGGTCCAAACCCAAGTGGCTCTCCGAGTCCCGGAGCCCCCGGAGCCCCCGGAGCTCCTGGCAGGCGGAGAGGTCCAAGCTGTGGCCCCGCTGCTGGAAGGCGCTGCTCAGCTGCGACAGCCCAGCCTCCTCAGCCCCGAAACGTGGCTTGGCCTGCCGCTCAGAGGTTACCTAGTATATCAAGTGTGGTACATGCTTGGTTAGTTTATAGAGGACTTTACATGTACCACTATGATGTACTCACGAAGCCCAATGGCTTGGTCTCCAAATCTGTTTGGGAGGGTCGTTTTGAGGCCGCCTGTCTTTGGTTTTGAAGGAAAACCACACTTTGTTCTACGGGGTGGTTCCCCATGCTTTTCAACCATCGTTCTTGTCAAGAAGCCGTTTTTTACTGGGTCTCCGGAGGTTTTCTAGAAAAAAAGAACCTGGGTTAGAATGGGGAAGGTGCCCATCGATTTGTAGTTGCCACTTACATGGGCCAACCCAAAAAGTTGTTTAAAGTCCATGAA